>SJXQ01003891.1:330162-346379 GCA_006408695.1 Aepyceros melampus | reverse complement strand
CCACCACCAGGCTGGGTGCACAAGGGCACCTATCCATCCTTCTTCACCCTCTGCCCTCGCTCCCCCATGGCCTGCCTTTGTCAAACAGTGGAAGGCATGGAGGAGGGGAAGTTCCCCTGGCTCCAGTAGGAACTTGCCCATTGACAGGTGTGGAAACTGAGGCCCAAGTTCAGGCCCCCAGCTGGGGGCAGAGTTGGGGCGTGTTAGCCAGTGCTCTCCGCCCCTCTTCACATGGGTGGGGACTGGAGGCTCAGAGAGGGAAGCGACCTGACCAACATCACCAAGCCCGGTGTCACAAAATGATGGGGAACCAGGGCAGGGTCGAGGTCCACCCCAGAGCTGGGCCCTTAGTGCTGCAGCCTGAGGCCCTTCCTGTGTGTGCCCGTCTCCAGGACCAAAGGCCACATCTGCCTGAGCTTTCACATTGGGAGGGTGGTCCCGGGTCCGAGGGGTCACAGTCCCCCAGAGGTCTGCAGGCACTTCCGGCTGGGCGCTCGAGTGTACCCCTGCTTCCATCCGTCCCCTTATCTCAGAGGCACAACAAGCTTGGAACATCCTGCTCTCTGGGAAACTGCTGAGATCATGAGCACAAACAACAGCTCGGAGGGGAAGTCAGTGCAGGAGAGACCCAAGACCACCCCCAACCTTGAGAGGCTGGAGGGCTTGGAGGAGCTCAGCATCTCTCATCCAGCCACTGCCCGGGCCCCCTGCAGCTTTGGTGGCATCTCTGATCCTTCCTGCACTGCACAGATGGCTTGGAGCTACAGTTCTAAGCCCGGTTTAACCTCTCGATGTCTCTGTCTAGAAAGCAAGCCCTCTCAGGTCCACCAGACAACCCTCTTCCTCCTCCTCAAGGCCTTCCCCATCCCATCAGGGATTCCATCTCCTCAGAGCTTCCATAGCTGTGGCACCCCTGTCTGTTATGACACGACCCCTGCAGTTCTAGAACTATCCCACTATATGTCAGGAACTCCCTCCCACCCCCACTATACTGTAACCACCTTGAAGTCTGGGTGGTCTTCATATTCCTAGGGTGAGTGGCAACTTAAGATAGATTTGATAGTGAGACGGCAGACAAGAAAAGACTTTCTCTGATGCTGGCATGAGTATGCCCACCCAGGAGAGATTTCACTCTGGGTTTACTAACTTACTACCCACTCCAAAGAGGAGCCCTTGGTATTCTGTGAACGCCGAGCCAGCAGTAGTGAGTGGCCCTCTGTCCACAGAGATCACTCTCCCTCAGTAGGTATGAGGCCTCTGGCCAGAGGACAAGGTTCTGAGAAGGGCCCGGGTGATGGGGGAGCCTCGGCCGATGATGAGTCCTGTCCCAGGCCAGCAGCACGGAGGTCAGTAGGTGGTGGGAATCAGGGGAATAGTAGCAGGGACAGTGACAGGGAGAGAACTGGCCACAGGTGCCGGGAGGGGTTGTCCTTGGTAACAGGTGACGCAGGACCCAGTGACAATTCTGACAGGAGTTAGGAAGACTGCGGGTGTCAGGACGGCCCACAGTGGACAGGGTACTAAGGGCCACTGTTCTCACTGGGCTGGATCCCGACAATGGGGCAGGAAGAATGGGGCAAGAATGAGGGGCACCCCCTCCCTACCCCTGGAAACCCACAGCGGAGGACTAGGAACCCCATTATTGGAACAAGGCATGAGCTGGGGTTGGGGGCCACCCAAGGCTGACAGTACTGGGAGCTGAAAGCAAGAGGTCCTATGGCCACAGGGAGCCTGTAGATGGGGGTGGAGAGGCTCTGTCCACAGCAGCTCACTCAGAACAATCAGAGGGAAAAACCCAATGGCAGGGGCTGGAAGAAAGGGGAGGGAGGGCCAGGAGCTCGGGAGGAAGTGGTCTAGGGAGAAGTCCACTGACAGTGAGGCTCCAGGGGCCCGACTGGTCCTTGTCTGGGCAGGTTATAGGGGAGGGGCCTGAGCCAGCCCCGCCCCTGACAAGCCCGCCCTGGGCCTGGCTCTGCTCCAGGGCGGTTCAGCCATTGGCCCTCCATCACCTCCCACTGTCTGCACAATGCCCGGATATGTATCCCCATCTCAGAGCAAACAAAGATCCCAAGTCTCGGAGGGCAGCCACACATACAGGCTGAGCAAATTGTAGAGCCCCAGCACTAAGGGGCGCCACTCACATCACGGTCACACCACTGATGTGCATGGTTGTCAGGACAAATTTTCCAGCAGGTAATGGTCGAAAGCCCTGCGGAAGGAGCTGCTGCTGCTAAGTCGCTTCAGTCGTGTCCGACTCTGTGCGACCTCATAGATGGAAGCCCACCAAATTCCCCTGTCCCTGGGATTCTCCAGGCAAGAACACTGGAGTGGGTTGCCATTTCCTTCTCCAATGCATGAAAGTGAAAAGTGAAAGGGCACCCTTTGCTTATTTGCACAGAGGCTCAAAGTGGGTAAGTGGTAGTGAGTCAGAGGTTGAGCAATGTACACAAGGTGACCGAGTAGAGGAGGAGTGGAAGTAGGAGGCAACCCTCTGCAGCTCTTTGGGAACCAGCCCTGCATAGCTCTCCTCGAAACCCACCTTTGCCCTCTGGGACACAAGTGTGATGATCCCAAACCCAGCTCAGCTCCCTGAGATTCCTTTCTCCTCTCTCGCTGGGGCCAATCCCCTGGGCCAAGCCTTCTCCTTCAGGAACTCCTCCCATCCCTGCAGCCCCCAAGACCTCCCTTTCTTTTTCCTTTTTCTTTTTGGCCCCACTGCATGGCATGTGGGATCTTAGTTCCCTGACCAGGGATCAAACCCATGATCCCTGTATTAGCAGTGCAGTCTTAACCACTGGACCACCGGGGAAATCCCAGGACCTCCCTTTCTTCACTGCTTCTGCACAGACTCTTGGTGCCCACCAACTTGACCTGGAAAGAAGCCAGGCTCAAGAGGGAGACAGACCTGGCTCTGCCACTTGGGTAAAAGTTACCACTGAGCCTTGGTTTCCTCCCCTGTAAAAAGGGAATAGCATCCGTACTCTGGAGCGTTGATGTTAAATGAAGTGATGTACATCAAGCGGTACTCAGTAGGTGCATAATAAGGGGCATTAGTTCACTGGGCTGCGGACTCCTTCTGCACAGGGATGGCTGAGGTATCTGTGCACCCTGGCCCACAGCCCTCAGAGGACTGTGGTGCTCAGGCACGCTGTGAGGAGCAGAAGATGGTGTGGGCGAGGTGGGGCTGCAGGGAGGCCTCAGGGCCACCAGTGGACAAGGACGTCATCCAACCCTGGGTTCATCCTCAGGCAAAGCCCGGGGACCCCTGGGATCCAAGGGGAGGAACTCCTATTGTGACACCCCAGCCCCTTCCCTTCCGAGTCTAGTAGCCGCCTGAGAGCAGGACAAAGGTCAGGTGATCCCTGACCGGCTAGAGGCACAGGGAAGTGGCTGAGAGCAGCTGGGGAAGGGGATGGGTGAGCTCTGGCTGTGGACGGGCAGGCGGCTCCCTGCCTGCACAGGGGTGGCTGTGGGGGAGCGTCCCAGAGGCCCCGGCCCCATCCTGTCTCCACTCTCGCCCTACCCTCTTCCGTCCCACACCTGGAAGCAGTGCACCAATTTTTCCTGCTGGTTGTCACGTCTTCTCCTCATCCCGCTTATCTCTGTCCCGCCTGCAGCCTTCTGCATTCAGAGGAGACCGTGCGTGCGGAAACAGTTTATCAGCAGCTGGGCTCACAGGGTCACACAGCGCTGCAGCCACAGACCCCAGCCTGTGCAGGACGTGTGAGCGCAGGCCATGCTGCTGCCGGGTGCTGCCCGCCCCAGACTGTGCCCTAGGCCAGAACTCTACACACAGACACTGCTGGGGGTGCACCCTTGGGGTCCCCTAGCACCTGGGGCACCTCCAAATAGAGCCTGGAGCCTGAAATCTGCATCAGGATGGCACCTGAGTGGGAGCCGCCTCCCTTCCCTTGGTACCACCATGGACTTCAGACTCACACTTGGAGGCAGAGCTGTCTGGCAGGACTCCTATTCCCTGCGTGTACCTCGGGAGAGACTGCCTCGGCGGCCCCCAGGACAGCAGCGCCCCTGCTTTGGCTCCCACGGCTCCAAGGATGGCAGCCTCCTGGGGGGCCTCCTCTGGGCTGAGAGTTCTCCCTTCTGAGACAGTGGCCGGACAGGGGCAGGGCAGAGTCCTGTAACACTGGGTGAGAGTCCCAGACAGGCTGATACTAAATGGTGGCCTTGGAGAAGACACTGCTTTATCCTCCCCGAGCACCGACTTCCTGTTCTTTAAAATGGGGACGGCAGTGTTGGACAGAAGTACCTGGCAATGGCAGGGTGTCAGGAGTTGCTTTTCTTGCCTCCATCCCTCCCGAAGTCTGCTCCTCAGCTGCTGCCCTGCCGCCGGTTCTATGATACCACCCAGAACAAGTCCAGCCAAAGGGCAGGAACACTGGGGTCAAATGACCAGGGCATGGGGCAATATAATCGAGAGCTGGGTTTTCATTCCCCGCCCTCCTACTGCTAGCTGTGTGGCTGTGGGCCAATTGCTCAGAACCTCACTCAATCCCCAGCTTCCTCGTCTATTCCTGAAGATGACTCACCTCTACCTCACGGGAGGGCTGCCAGGCCTGAATGTGACTACAGATGTAAGCTGTAAGTCGCCAAATCCATGATCGTTCCTATAATTATCATTTCATGTCTGACAACCCTTTAATTATGTGAAGACAGTGATCAAGTCTTCCCCGCCCCCTGCTCTACATCAAATTCCCCCAGCTGCTTACAGCCAAGCAGATCACGCCTTTCCAGCCCAGGGCAGGTGCCATGGTCAGGGGGACGCAGAGGTCAGGCTCAGTTCTGCAGGTTGCAGTCCTAGAAGCCGGCACAGATGAAGGAAGAAGACCCTGGTCTGGCACAGCAGCTGCCCCATCTGGGCTCACAGAACCATGTGGCCGCCCCGGAAGACAGAGCCTTGCAAAAGCACTTCATAAAGCTGGGGGTGGGGCACTCCTAGCAGCCCTCTACCTGCTCCATCGCATCTCATCCTCTCCACAGCTCTGCAAAGCAGCAGGAATAGTCCGAGGAAACCAGGGCTTGGGGAGGAGAAGTGTGCTGCCCAAGGTCACAAGGGGCAAACATGAGCCAGAATTCACACCCAGGTCTGGGTGCCTCCAGCTTCTTCAACTATCCCAAAACAACAAGAAGCAGGACCTGTAATTATCCTTGTCTGACCAAGGAGGAAAGTCACAGGCAGTACCAGAGGAGAAGCCTTGGGATTTCAGCATTAGAAAAGATTTCAGAGATCATCCTGCCTCATCCACTAAAGGTCCAATTAAGAACAGGAGAAACTGAGACCCAAAGACAGGGAATGGCCTGGAAGGATGGACACAGGATGAATGCCAAGTAAATCAGAACACAGAAAGGTCGGAGAATTCAACAGATATTGGGACATCTGGACATCCTTTTGTGTGTGTGTGTGTGTGTGTGTGTGTGTGTATAAATTAGACTCCTACCTTACACCTCACACCAAACTAAATTCCAGCATCTCCCTCACATCTGAGCCACTACTCTTTTCCAATCATTCTATACACATACTGAGCCCTGGACACTGGGAGATAAAGCTGGACTCCACACTGAGCAACCTGCCCAGAAGACTGACCAGCCAGGAGGCAACTCGAGTCCTAGAAACCAGTATGGTGAATGGGGCAAGCATGGGCTGCTACAGGGCACACTGCCAGTTATGGGGGCAGGGATGGTCTGGAGGGCTTCCTGGAAGGAGAGAGGCTTATAGCAAAGTTGAAAGGAACAGGCTTTTTGGAATGACAAGGTAAGGGAGGGTGTGGAAGGTGCAAAGGCACAGAACCTGGTGGCTTTTGTTTGGGATAACTGGCTTCTGGTAGGTTTAGAAAAGCTTTGTCAGGACTTCCCTGTTGGTCCTGTGGCTAAGACTCCGAGTTCCTATTGCAGGGCGCCCAGGTTAGATCCCAGGTTGGGGAACTAGATCCCAGATGCCCCGCAGCTAGGAGATCACATGCTGCAACTAAAGATACCATGTGCTGCAACTAAATAAATAAGCAAACATTGGCGCAGCCAAATAAATATTGGAAAAAATCACTAAATATCAAAATGAAATTTCAAAAAGTTTCCTCTAGGTAAGAGTATTAACTTTCGTATAGATTATCTATTTTTTTCTTATTTTATCAGTTGACTTTAATTTTGGTTTTCATGATTTTTATATAAAAAGTTAAATTTTTATGCAGTCAAATCTATCCCTCTTTTCCTTTATAGGCTTTTGCCTTTGGTATCGTGTTTAGGGAAGGTGGCTCGTGATTATATATTTAGCTCATATTTTACACTGATAATTTCTCATTGTTGACACTTAAATCTGTAGTTCACCTATCCATCTATAGCTCCGTATGTGTGTATACGTGTATGGAGAGAGGTTTGAAAGCCTTTCCTCTAAAGCATGAAGATGAGAATTTCTTTTACTTTCTATCTTCCTGAGTTGTTTGAATTTTCTCAATATGTTCTTCCTAAATAGAAAAAAAAAAAAAAAAAAGAGCTTAAAAAAAGAAAAAAACACGTTTTAATCCATCTGGAATTTCTTTTGATTTGAGGTAAGAGGCAGGGATCTAATTTTACTTCACCAAATGGATACTTCAGCTGTCCCTGTTCGGTTTGTCATCTCTGCAATAATTTCCACGATCGTCTACCACACAGCACACACTCAGATGTGTGTGGGCTGTTTCTAGGTTTTCCAGTCTGTGTTCCCCGTGTGCTGGTTCCGCCTGGCACGGCTCCTTCCGCGTGGCTGAGCTCTGCTCCGGGTGCCACTCCTGTGGTCCCGCCTCGGCTTCCAGACAGAGTCCAGCTGTGTCCTTAGCACTGCACAGCCCTGTGCAGAGGCTGGACAGCAACTGAGGGGTGCCTGTCCGCCAAGTCCGTCCACCTGCAGGCTACACCTGGGGAACACCACCTCCTCCCATCATCAGCCCATTTCATCCTTATCAAGTTCCTAATGGGGAGATGGGTGAATGTCAGCTGGGAAGGGTGTGGGGAGCTCCCAGAAGAGAGAGCTGGGCAGCCCTAGCAGGATTACTCTGGCTCTGACCCAGGAGATTTGGGGGAGGGGGCAGCCTGGGGAGGGTTGAGCTGGATGGCAGCATTAGGGCGAAGAAGGGAAAGGGATTAAAATCCCCACCCCCAGCCAGCTCCTGACAGTGTAAGAGGCTGGATTTATCTTTCTGGCTACAGAGAGCTGGGCAATTAGGCCTCTGCCCTCACTTCTGCCGGGGAGCACTCAGAATGGCTCATTAGGCAGGAGAATGAAACCCGGCTCAGCCTGGAGCACCCACTCCCTCCAGACCATCCTGGGGGTTGCATCCGCCAGTGAGGAGACAAGAGAGCAAGAGCTGGGGGCTCTTTGGAGGGAATTATCCCTACGCCCGGCAGAGGGCGCTGCCGAGGCCACAGGGTGGTGCGTGGCCCCAGCCTCTTGCGGATGCCCATCACCTCCCACCCCACCCATGCTCCCTAGGCACTCAAGGTGGTCATGGAGGTCATGAACAAGAGCTTAGCTGTCTCCCCTGGAGTGCGGCATGACTACGCCAGGCACCCCCTTCAGTGTGGTTTAGGGAGGGGGGGCGGTGTGTGAGGTGGGGGATGGGTGGTTCCCGAAGGCCAGAGACAGCCTAGCTTTAATTACAGTGATAAATCTTCAGCTCCCTGCACTGCAACAGCCTCCGCCAGCCTCTCCTCTCTCTCTCTCCCATGGATGCAATAATATCATCGCCCATTTTCTTATCCTCATGGCAACCCTGGAAGGTTCACAGGATTAAATGGGTCTTATCATCTCCAGTTTAGACCTGGGAGAGCTGAAGCTCAGAGGGCTCCTTTCTGACCTGCTGAGTCCCTTTCCCTCAAAGCACTGGAGAAGGGAACAGCCATCCCTTTAAAAGCTGGTAGGGAGGACACATTTTCCCCTATTGGAACAGTGTCTGTCCTGTTCAGCTATCTGTTATCTAACTGGACCCGTGGGGCATGGGTTTGTACCTCCACCTAATTCACAAGCAAGTTGAGGCCCAGAAGGGGTCTGCCTTTGCCTCAGGTCACTCACTCTGTCGCTGGAGAACGCAGGGTAGAGTTCAGGCTACAGCCCCTTAGCCAGGTGCATCTGGCTGACTCTAATCACACCCCTGAGCCCATTCCCAAGGCTGCTTCCTTCAGGGAGCCCACCTTGATTCCTGAGTGAGAGCCATTCTTCCTTGCCCTGTATGCCTGTCAGAGGCTCACAGGGTGTAATAGGACAGGAAGGCATGGAGCTGGGAGACTCACCCCCTCCTCCTATCTACTGGCAGGGCCTGACCCCAGCCCCAAGCGTGGCCTGGGAGGTCCCCTGGCTGGGTTAGCACTGCTCCCTGCCAGCCACAGCCAGGGGCACTGGAACGCAGTGTGTGCTCACACTCTCCAGACCACCCAGTGCGCCTTGGGGTGCTCACTCGGGACTCATTGGAGATCTAGCTTGCCCACCCTAACTGCTTTCCTAGCTTGCTCTTCAACTCACCTGCTCAGTCATCCTCCCGCTCCGTGCCCAAGGCCCTCCTCTGAGAAACAGTCACCACCCACCTGGGCGGCCCAGGGCCCCGGGTACTGCTCTGGGAGTCCAGGGGAGGGGAGGGTGGGGAACTTGCCTGACTCCTTTGTTTGAAGTGGAGACTTCTTGCAGGAAGAGACATTTGCGGTGAGCTTTGAGGGAAAGAGACCAGAGAGAAGGCATTCCAGGCAAGGGGGCAGTGGAGCAAAGGGCAGTGCTGGAGGGGGTGAGGTAGGCTACCCTGGGTGTGCAGGTGAGAGGGGGCTGATGGATTCCCCCACAGCGGGTGTCTTCTTGCCATGGTGGGAGGGGCTCCCATCGGAAGAGGCAGGCAGTGGCAGGCCCGGGGAAGGGGATTCATTTTGTCTGTGTTCTTCCTCCACTATACTATTCCTGGACTCTACTGAGACCGCGGCCCCTCTCATGCACCCCTCGGCATAGCATGGACTCCTGACCCCAGAAACGGCCTCATCCAGCCAGGTAGAAATCATGGGATGACGGGAGGCATCATCAAAACTCTTTTGCAGCCAGTCAGCTGATGACACTGTCTAGGTGTCTCTAGAATCCCTCCCTTAGCTGCTGCTTTGTGGACCCCTCCCCCTAGTTGAGGCCTCAGCCTTCTCTCTGGCTCCCTGCTCTCCCCACCTCCACTCAAGGTCCCTCAGCACTTTCTCCATGATGGAACCAGAGTGGTCCTTGCACAGTCTGAGTCCGACTGGGCTCCCCGCCTCCCAGGATGGAGTGCAGGCTCAGGTCCCCTTGGCCACGCGCCTCCGCTCCTCACATGAGAGCTGCACTAGGCCAAATCGCTTTCAGTTCCCAGACACAAGACACTCAGCTGCAGTAACACGCAGCTGCCCTGCCTTCCCCACGCTGGCACGACATGACAGCTGATTCTCTCTGACACCAGCTCAGACAAGCTTTCCTGCCCAGGATGTCCCTGGGCCTTGACAGTGATCACCCTGGGTGGTCTGGACGTCAGTTCTGGTCTGCTCCCCACCCACCCGGGGGGCCTTCGGGGGAGGGGAGGCACTAGGTTTGATATACTCAGGGCAGGTGTCAGGACAGGTTCATTGATTGACCAATGCATCCCAGACAGGACTGGAGTGAACAGGGAAAGGCACAGGACTGGGGCAGCAAGCAGGGGCAGTGCAAGCCGTGCCTTCACCTCCTGGGCTTGAATAAATCACTTCCTCTTCCTGGAACCCCATCCATACAATGGAGGACGTCAGAAAAGCTTGAAACACCCTTGAAAAGGCAAATGTAGAAGTGCAAGAGCGTGGCCTGTCACTGTCTGTCTCCTTCAATGTCTCAGACGGAAGTTCCTCCGGGCCTCTGACCTATATCCCTCTTGTGACAGTGAATCTGGTCTTGACACCGCTGCCTCCTGCGATTGCAGTCTTCAGGGGGCCCTGTGGGGATGGCCTGAGAACCGTCTTCTGTCCTATCCCGTCCTTAATTGGCAATATTAGAGTAATGAGTCACAGACAACAACCAATTAATTACCCCAGTTATAAAAAGCCTCCGCTTCCCCTTCTGAGCTGTCGAGTGAGCTGGCCTCCTGCTGCCAGGCTCCTCTACTCCCTCGGTGTTGGCAGGAGGGAGAAGATGTCATTTCACCTCTCTGGTCCTCAGTTTCCTGTTTCCTTATTTGCCAAGTGTGTGTCCTGCGGGGAGGGTTGGAGGAGGCGGGAATGTGGAAGAGGGGCAGGAAGGAAGAACTGCCTGGATGGAGAGGAGGGGCAGCCTTCCCAGGCTCCCAGCCCCCCTCCTCCATCTCCAGGATCTACCCCAACACTGCAGGGTCAGCTCTTAACCAGGGAAGCACGGAAGGTGCCTAGTCTGGCATTCAAGCCACTCTTCAACGTGTCCCACATGCTCCTGGTCCTGTGCTCTTTCCATCAGGCAGTCTCCCAAGTCCTCTCCATTCCCCTTTTTCTCCTTGAGGGAGGGAAGGAACAGGCCGAGCTGACTCCATCTTGAAAAAGAAGGAAACTCCATCTTGCACTCTCAGTGAGCTTTTTACCATGTGCCTGGGAGCCATGGGGACGAACTGGCCTCCTGGACTGATAAACATCAGATTCCATACCAAGATTTCCCGTGGCCAAAAAGAATGTAATAATCCCCTAAGTAGTCAATACCTTTGTAATCTTTATGGCAACCATTGGTGTAGGCTACAATGTATAATCAGCTGACCCTTCTGATTATGAATCATGGCTGTAACCTGATTGTATCTCCCTTTAACACTTTCCAAGCTAGCTTTAAGGAATTTGGGGATGTGAGCTTGAGCAGTACACTTAAAGGCACATAAGGTTTTCAACAAAAGTCCGTTGGGGTCCCTGGCTAAAGAGGAAACTCTGCCTCAGACCCGCTGGTGTAATAAACTGCACTCCACTATCCATTTCGTCCTTCTGAGTGAGTTTGTTTCCTGAAGCTTTTGGCTATAACATCCTTGCAAGCTCTCCTTTAAACACACCCAGACTCAAAACATGCCCGTCTTCCTGGCAGCCTCCAACTTCTTGAGACTCTTGCTGCAAATCTATCATAGACTCCAGGTGGGACAGGGGTTCAAGCCTTGATTTCTCCATCCATAATCAGGGCCCAACAATTAAACATGCCCCACGGGGTGTTTGCCATGCCCCACAGTCAACAGGGCCGTGCCTGTAAGAGGTCATCCGCTCCCTGCACACAACACGTGCTCGACAAACATTAACTGTTACTCTCACACTTCATTCCCAGCGTGAGGATGAGAGCTTCCGTGACTCACCACCTGTCTGTCACCTCATCTCACAGATGAGGCCCGAGAGGTCCAGCTCCACCAAGGAACCTGACCCTAGGTTTCCCTGACTTGGAGACACAAGAGGCTCCCCCAAGAGGTCCTGAGTGAAACAGGGGTGGGGGGGTGGTGGTAAGGGGTGCCCAAAGGAGGAGGGGAAGGTGGGGATGAGGCCCGAAGCTGGACCCCCTTCCGCTGGCTAAGGCCTCTCCTCCACCCCCTAGACCCCAGGGGTTCTCCTTCACTCCCCCAGCCTGCACTCCCAGAGCTCACTCTTGGCCTCCAGCTGTTCAACAAAACTTAGGTTACAGCTTCTCTGCACCAGCCTGACTCTGAGACACGGGTCCTTCACTGCATCAGGGCAGGAGCCCATCACAGTCCTGGGGAGAGGCTGAGAGAAGAGAGTGGGCTGAGGTGGGAACCCAGGAAGTGGGCGGGGAGAGCTGACTGGGGAGGGGTGGGGTGGGTGGGGAGGCTCGGGTTGCCTGAGGTCAGCTCAGCCCTTTTTGCAGAGGCCCTGCTACCTGGAGCTGCTGCAAACCCTCTCCCCTCTCGCCGCCAAGCTGGCTCCTGGCCTGCAGCCTCCAGCCATTGCCCCATACCTGGCACCCAGGCCTTGGCATCTATGGAACCTACACCGCTTGGGCCCCCAGTCAGCCCAAAACTGGCCTCACCCACCACTTCCCCCAGTCTGGGCCCTGTGCTAGCCCCAGCCAAGACCCATCACTTCCTGACTCCACACAGCCTGTGACTGGCTGGCCCTGGCCCACCAAGAGGTGTGAGGTGCCCCAGGAGAGCGGCTTCCTCCAGTGTCTGATGGCCAAGCGCTTCCTTCTTAGGAGGCCAACCATGCTTCCCCTCCCTTCCTCAGCCTCAGCTGTCTTCCCACTCCACCCCGGCCCCACCGAGAGTGCTCGACCCACACCATGCGGACCAGATCTGAGCTCTGCCCCTCACCAGCTCTGCGACGTTGGCCTGGTCACAACATCCCTGGCTGTTGCCCCAGGTGGGAAGTGGTAGCGAAGACCTCTAGCTCATGCGCTTGGAAGCAACAGGGGCGGCTGTGTGTCCAAGCTCAGCTTAGCACCCGGCACTCAGACAGACACGCCTGGGTGCCAGCGAACTGCGAGCTCCTGCCTTCCTGACACGTGGAGGCCCTGCTGTCTTCTGTCCACTGTCTCAGGAAGAACAGAGCTCGGAGCAAAGCAGAGAAGACGGCCAGGCTGCCCTGGGCAGGGCAGTCCTCTCCCTTGCCTCAGTTGGGTGTACTGTCTCCTGTGTGGTTGAGTGGGGACATGGCAGTGAATCAGGCCAGGCACCCACCAGGTGGTACATGCTTCTCAGCATTTGAGGGTGATGAGCCCAGGTTCCTGGGTGAGTCTAGCACTCTGTCCCCTAGTCCCTACCATCACAGGCAGGGAAGGAAGGCACACAGGCAGACAAGCTTCTCCAACCTCCGCATGCAGATAGACCAGCGATGCTTAGCCTCTGACCTCCGCCCTGGTCACTCCAGCCTGTTTTGGGACTGGCTGATTTTGGAGGCTGGCCTCTTTGTTCAGACAAGCAGGAGGGAGGAGAAAGTTGTTTTTCAGGCAGCAAAGCTCTTAGATAAACACCATGTATCTCTCTCTCTGTTCCCTCCTGAAGGAATTGGGTTCCTTCAGAGAAGAAACTAGATCCACTGGCTGACAGCGCCCCAGGGACGGAAGTGCAGTGTGGGAAACCTCCGCATGCAGATAGACCAGCGATGCTTAGCCTCTGACCTCCGGCCCTGGTCACTCCAGCCTGTTTTGGGACTGGCTGATTTTGGAGGCTGGCCTCTTTGTTCAGACAAGCAGGAGGGAGGAGAAAGTTGTTTTTCAGGCAGCAAAGCTCTTAGATAAACACCATGTATCTCTCTCTCTGTTCCCTCCTGAAGGAATTGGGTTCCTTCAGAGAAGAAACTAGATCCACTGGCTGACAGCGCCCCAGGGACGGAAGTGCAGTGTGGGCTCTGGCCTGGGGACCCGGACACTGAAGGAGGCTTTCTGTGTCCGGCTGAGCACCTGCTGCCAGCCCCAGCAGGCCTGTGTGGCTCAGGTGACTGGGCCCTGGTGCCAGGCCATGGCCCTGCCAGCTCCCAGGCTCCTGATGGCCTGGCCCAGCTCCCCACCCTCCCCTCTGGCCACCTGCCTGCTTGCCTGCCCGTCGGGATCCGCCAGGAAGCTGAGAACTTCTGCTCACCTAGGGGGGACACCTCGCTCTTGGAGCAGCCCATCTTGCCCCGGGCTCCACGAAGCAACCCAGGCCCCACACTGTCAGGGGGGCGTCAAAAACTAGCTACACCCATGATAGGATGGCCTACTGCCTTGCCCACCCACTCAAGTAGATTTGGGAATTTCCACAGGCCCACTTTACAGAAGGAGAAACTGAAACCAGAAGGCCACACAGCAGTGACAGAGCTGGGGCCCACCGCCCCCGCCCCGCCCTTGTTCTATGGCGCCTGCCACAGCACAGCTCACCGGAGTGGTGTCATCATGAGAACGCTGGTAGCGCTTCCAGCGGCAGCCGTAGATGCCCGTGAGGCAGGAGAGGCAGAGCTGCGGCTCATAGTACTGCAGGGGCTGGTGTCTCACCATGCTCGTGCCCGCGGCCCTGGCGCCCTGCCTTCAGGCGCCCATGGAGCCCCCAGCTGGTCCTGTGGGAGGAAGCACAGGTCTGTGAGGCTGGGCAGGGCTGGGGACTCAGTCCACACACAGCAAGTGTCTCTGTAGCCCAGGTTAGGGAGGGTCAGCCTCCGCTCAGAGCCCTGGTGGGTCCTTGTCTCACTTGGAGTCAGAGGCTCATCCTTCGCAGCCCCCTGCCACCCACCCATGACCTAACCAACCAACAGAAATCCCCTAACCCATTAGCTGTCACTCTCCTACTCCCACGCCCTGGCGACCTAACCTACTTTCTGTCGCCATGGATCTGCCCATTCTGGACATTTCACATAAACTGAATCATATGATACATGGCCTTGTATGTTTTACTTTTTTCACTTAATGTTTTCAAGGTTCATCCACATTATAGCATGAATCAGTACTGCATTTCTTATGACTGGGAACAATTTAGTTGTAAAGATAGACCGCTTTATCCATTCATCAGTTCATAGACATTTGGGTTGTTACCACTTTTTGGTTGTCATGAAAATTCTGCTTTGAACACATTTTTGTGTGAATGTATATTTTTATTTCTCTTGAGTACATACTTTGGGATGGAGTAGCTAGGTCATATGATAACTCTGTTTAACTTTTTGAAGAACTGCCAACAGCTGGTTTTCAAAGCTGCTGTATGATTTTACATTCTCAAAGTATGGTCATTATCATCCCCATTTTACAGGTGAGAATTCTCAAGCACAGAAAGGTCTAGCCATTTGCCAAAGGTCACATAGCAGAGTCTGGCAGTCTGGCTTTAACTCAAGGGCTAGAAAACTATAAGTCAAAGTGTGAGTCACTTAGTCATGTCCAACTCTTCATGACTCCATGGTCTGTATAGCCCACCAGCCTCCTCTGTCCATGGAATTCTCCAGGCAAGAATACTGGAGTGGGCTGCCATTTCCTTCTCCAACTCATGACCAAATCCAACCAGCCACACATTTTTACACAGCCCACAAGTTAAGAGTGGTTTTCACATTTTTTAATAGTTGGGAGGAAAAAAGCGAAAACAAAATATATTTTGATCTGTGAAAATTATACAAGAGTCAAATTTCAGAGTCCATACATAAAATGTTTTATTGGAGACAGCATCCCTCCTTCATTTATGCATTGTCTACGGCTGCTTTGAGTGTAACTGCAGAGTTATGACAGAAACCACAGGGCCCACAAAGCCGAAAGTACTCACTGTCTGGCCCTATACAGGGAAAGCCTGCTGACCCTGCCACCACAGGGCACAATGGCTAATGACACGGGATCGTAAGTGCAGCATGTGGTGGAGAGAGGAAAGGGTGCCGTGGGTACTTAATAGGGACAGCAGGGTCAGGGCACGTTTCCCAGAGACAGCGCTGAGTGGAGGCCTGCAGGATGAGCTCCCTCTCTCCCTCTGAAGCTCCCTCCCTTCCCCAAGGGCACTGGGCTTCAGGCCCACCAACGACTTCCACGATTTCCACGTCTGGGCCTTACTCAGGGCCTCTGCCCAACACCACGACAGCCCCACTCCCCAAGTGCTCACCTCAGCACAGGGATTACAGCCTCCACTGCGAGTGCAGGGATGTATGAGGAGCTTGCTAGGAATACTGACTGACCCGCAGCTGCCTAAGAGCTGGGAATTGTCTGGTGCAGCCTGTGCCCATGTCTCCTTGGGGAGGCATGTAGACACAGAACAGAGGCTGGGGGCTCTCCGAGCTGAGCCGAGTCCAAGGCTCAGGGTGACAGTATTGGATGGGGATGCTGCTTAGCTCCCACGGGGTTTGGGAGGCCGGGGGTGGGGTAAGCATGTAGGAGACCCTCTCATTTTTCCTTTATTCCTCTCCAGAAGGAGTGTGTCAAGGTAGGAATTCCCTGGTGGTCCACTGGTTAGGACTTGACGCTTTCACTGACAAGGGCCTTGGTCCAATCCCTGATGGAGGAACTGAGATCCCACAAGCCACGCAGTGCAACCAAAAAAAAAAAAAAGGAGTGTATACTCATACACAGACTCCCACATCCACAGCCTTCCAGAGGAGGTAAAAGAGCAAAATCCATAGCCAGGGACCACGTCTTACCCTGCGCATCCCCAGATGAGGACCTCTACTGTCAGGCTGGCCATCACACTTCCCCAGGAATGGGGGAGGCAGCTGGCATATGTAGAAAGAGGACTGAATTCACCCTGCCTTGGCCAATGACTAGCCCTGTAGCCACAGCCACTCAGGGCTCTTCCCTGAGCCTTGGTTGCAGCTTTTGTCTTCAC
>SJXQ01003891.1:174938-329801 GCA_006408695.1 Aepyceros melampus | reverse complement strand
ATTACAACCCACCCAGGAATGGAATTTCCATTTCAAGTCTGGGAAAGAGGGAAACAGAACTGCCTGCACCCAGGTCTCAGCCCAGGACTTGGCTGACCAGGGCTCTTGGAACTGTTTCCCTCTCACCCCCCACCTGCCAGGAATTTTCATTCTATTCATAACTGCAGGGGTATCTCTGAGAGGTAAACTTCCTCTTCTTCCTTTACACATTTTCCTGGAGCCATCAAGATCACCAGTGGCTCCTTGCTCTCTCCAGGGGGGCTACTCAGACCCACACTGGCATAGTGACTACCTCACCACCCCTAATGTGTCTGTAACATCCCTCAAGGCCTTTTTCTCACCAGCCCTTTGGTCGCTGCTCAGGTCTCATCTCTCCCCTGGGTGGGGAATCCCTGCAGTAGGCCTGGCCTGGCCAATCTAAGCTCTCACCTGCAGCCAGAGAGCTTCCTAAAAGACAAATGACCAGGATCTGGCTCCTCCAGCCTCACCACTCCAGAACTTGTTGTCCCTTCATTTGGCTAATGCCTCCTGATGCTTAGAGTCTCCGCTCAGATGTTACCTCCTCTGGGGAGCCTTCCCTGAGACCCAGGTTGGGTGAGAGGGCTTCAGGAGTCCCTCCTCCCTCCTGGGCTGCCTGTGGGAGCATAGATGACACACCTGCCTCCCCCAGGGAAAAACCTGAGTTACTCTGATTTCCCCAGTGCCTAGCACAGGGCAGTCCTGGGGGCTTCCTGGACTGTACTTCTGAAAAGGCCCGAAAGTTCTGCTAACAGAGACATGCTGCCCAGACCCTGAGTGGTTGGGACAAGTCCCCAGAGACCAGATTCTCCGCACCTGTCCTGCTCCTGCCCAGGCTAATGACATCACTTCCCATCTTTTGGTTCTCCAAGTCACCTCCCAGGGATGCTGCTATCAGCCAAGTTCCAAAGAAATCTCCAGCCTGGAGCCCTGCTGGCTCTGGGACAAGAGAAAGCCCTCACCTCTTAACCTGAACTTCCACAGCATCCTGTTTGCACAGGGAAGGAGTCAGGAGGGAGATGGAGTGAGTGTCTGCTATGGAGTGGGTGGAGGATGTTGGGGGTAGGCATACCTCCAGGGGCCTCGTCCACCCTTATACCCTGGGAATGCACCTCACCCATTCCTTGGCTCTTCATCCCTCCCCCAGACTGGCCGGCTACCAGGCCCTCACTGCCCCAAGACCCTGCTGCCTCCAGTCCCAGGTCTGCGTGCTCTCCTGACAGTGGAAGAAGTCTCAAGTCCAGCGTCAGTGCCTGGCTATCAGCCTGGTCTCCTTCTACTGACTTGCTGTGTGACCTTGGAGACTTATTTTACCTATCTGAGGAATGGGCACTAAATAGAATAGCACGAAAAGGACCCAAGGTTACAATAAAAAGGAATAAGACACTGATACGTGCCATTAATACAGTGTGAATGAATCTTGACAACATCATGCTAAAGTGAAAGAAGCCAGTGACAGAAGGTAGAGGGGATGGCTTGCAGGGCACCATGCTGAGCACTGTACCCATGTCATCTTCTGATGACAACTGTCCAAAGTAGAGCTTGACAGTCTTCTTTTACAGGTTAGAAATATGGCTTCCAGGTGAATGGAGTAGGGTTCATCCCGATAATGAAATATTCAGTTCAGTTTAGTTCAGCCGCTCAGTCGTGTCCACTCTTTGTGACCCCATGAATTGCAGCACACCAGGCCTCCCTGTCCATCACCAACTCCCGGAGTTTACTCAACTCACATCCATCGAGTGGGTGATGCCATCCAGCTATCTCATCCTCTGTCATCCCCTTCTCCTCCTGCCCCCAATCCCTCCCAGCATCAGGGTCTTTTCCAATGAGTCAGCTCTTCGCATGACGTGGCCAAAGTATTGGAGTTTCAGTTTTAGCATCATTCCTTCCAAAGAATATCCAGGGCTGATCTCCTTTAGAATGGACTGGTTGGATCTCCTTGTAGTCAAAGGGACTCTCAAGAGTCTTTTCCAATACCACAGTTCAAAAGCATCAATTCTTCAGCACTCAACTTTCTTCACAGTCCACTCTCACATCCATACATGACTACTGGAAAAACCATAGCCTTGACTAGATGGACCTTTGTTGGCAAAGTAATGTCTCTGCTTTTCAATATGCTATCTAGGTTGGTCATAACTTTCCTTCCAAGGAGTAAGTGTCTTTTAATTTCATGGCTGCAATCACCATCTGCAGTGATTTTGGAGCCCCAGCAGTAAAAATAAATGCGGGAGACCTGGATTTGATCCCTGGGTTGGGAAGATCTCCTGGAGAAGGGAATGGCTACCCACTCCAGTATCTTGCCTGGAGAATTCCATGGACAGAGGAGCCTGGCAGGCTATAGTCCATAGGGTCCAAAAGAGTCAGACATGACTGAGCACTTTCACTTTTCACAAAAAGAAATGAGCTATCAAGCCATAAAAATACATGAAGGGACCTTAAAAGCATATTGCTCAGTGACAAAAGTCAATGAGAGAAGGCCACATACTGTATGATTTCAACCATACGACATTCAGGAAAAGGTGAAACCATGGAAGTGGTAAATGGATTAGTGGTTGCCAGGGGTTGGAAGTGGAGTGCGCAGGTAGATTTTTAGAGCAGTGAAACTATTTTGTATGATACTATAATGATGGATACATGTCATTACACAGTTGTCAAACCACATAGAATATACAACACAAAGAGTGAATCCTAATGTAGACTGTGGACTTCAGTTAATAATATGGTATCAACACTGGCTCATCAGTTACAGCAAATGAACCCCCCTAAGATATTAATACAGGGAAAACTGTGGGGTAGGGGAAAGAGAGTATGTAGAAACTCTGCATTTTCTAATCAATTTTTAAAAACTCTCACCAGGGATTCCCTGGTGGCTCAGATGGTAAAGAGTCTGGCTGCAATGTAGGAGACCTGGGTTCAATCCCTGGGTCAGTAAGATCCCCTGGAGAAGGAAATGGCAATCCACTCCAGTATTCATGCCTAGAAAATCCTAATAGATATGCAATAATTAAAAAAAAATAAATAAGAAATTTAAAACTCTCACCAAAAAAATATCTAATAATTAAATATGTATACATGCTAAGTTGCTTCAGTCTTGTCTGACTCTTAGCAACCCTATAGACTGTAGCCCACCAGGCAAGAATACTGGTGTGAGTTGCCCTGCCCTTCTCCAGGAGATCTTCCCAACCTAGGGATTGAACCCGCGTCTCCTGTGCCTCCTGCATTGCAGAGGGATCCTTTACCGCTGATCCACAGGGAAGTCCAATAATTAAACATATATGCATTTAATTTAAATATCTATATCAATTGATCGATAGATAGCTAGATCAATAAATCTAGTCCTAAAAGATTACATGATTCTGCCAAGACTAAACAGCTAATGGTGGAGAAGACAGCATTTGCAGCCAGGGCTGCCAAGTCTAAAGCCCAGTCTTTCCAAGGCACCAGCCTTAGAGGGTCTGTCTGTCCTTATTTCTTCCGCTGTCTATGTCTATGACAGCCACAGCATGTGTCACTGAAAACTGCACCTCAAAGGGCCAAGTTCAATGTTTTGGTTGGCACCAGGGCAGCAGGGACACAGAGCGGGGCCAAGAACTCTGGGGAGGAGAGAGGACTCCCCCACCCCACCCCCACCATGGGCTCAGGGCTTGGGGAGGCAGAGACCTGACGTCCCCCTCCAGCAGCCTTCCAGCCCCCAGGGAAGGAGACAGGGCATACACATGGAGGAGGCACCATCGCCCTTTCTCCTTGGCTATGGCCCCCCTCGCTGAGTGTCAACGCCAGCCCAGCCCCAGGGCTGGTGGGCGGAGACTGAGCTCAGTCACCAGCAGGCTGGGTGACCTCCAGAAGCCTCTGGCCTCAGCTTTCCTGTCTGTATCAGGGGAGGGTCTAAACCACATCCGATGATCTCTAAGGGACTTTTTAACACTCAGCTTCTAAAACCTTTTAACCACCTGCTCTCTCCTCATTCTCAGGAGATAAGCAGAGATGGGGTTGCTCCAGGAGGATGGAAGGACAAATTCCCCAGTCCTTCCTTGTCTGGTCTGACGGGGAAGAGCCTCCTCCAACCCCAGGACCACGGTTGGAAGTCAGGAGCCCGCCCCTGATTGAAGCAGTCAAGATCAGGATGAAAGCTGCAGGCAGGCCTGTGACAAGGGGAGAAGCCTGGTCGTCCTGGGCCCCATCTCTGCCCAGGTGCCGCCACCATCTTCGACAGGAACCCAGGTATAGACAGTCATGGCCTGGATAACTCACAGTGACGACTCCACACCTGACTTAGGGTGAAACCCAAGGGGTAAATGGCACAAAGCAGCAGGGACTCCTCCCTATAGTGCTTGGGGAACATGGCCCTGGAACAAGACCAGGGCCTCCCTGTGGTCCTTCCTCGCTGCAGGCCCATCCCCTGTGCCCTGTGCAGCTGCACCTGGGAAGCCACCTTAGGTCAGGGCCACTCCGTCCATCCACTCATCTCAGTGCAGCAGCCCCTCCTCCAGGAACCCAGCCCTGCCAGGTCAGGGGCTCTTCTGGACCCACAGCTCTTGTGCTTCCTCCAGTAGCACTGCAGGGCAGCTTCCTGGAGAGGGTGGATGTCAATAGAACTCAGAAATAAGGGATGACTTCTAGCACAAGGAGGGTCTTGCTAGGAGGACAGCATGGAGAAAGCATGGTGGCAGGGAGGGTGAGCAGGGCCTCTCCCAGGACTGAGGGCTCCAGCAGGAAGTTATGCCCCATGTCGGTTCCATCTGGTGGTGACCGTGGGGTCTGCTGCCAACAGTAGCCTCCCAGGCCACTGGGGCCCTAGGGGGGCAGCAGCAAGGCATCCCCAGGCAGCTCAACAGCTGGGCTGTTTCTCCAAACAACCCACCAAACCCACAGAACAAGTCCCCGGCCACAGAGCTGCGGCTGGAGATGGGGGTGCAGAGCAGATTCCAGGCTCCTCCCTACTGCACTCCTGTGCTTAGCTTTGGAGGAAGGCTTAAAGTCACTATCTTCCCCATTGCCCGGGCCTCGTCAGATGGCTTAAACTGAGAGATGTGGGCTGCCACATCTCACTGGGTGGCCCTGGGCAAGTCACTCTATTTCTCTGGGCCTTAGAGAAGCCCTAGATTCTAATGAAATCAGTAAAGAGGCAGACAGAGGGCAGGAAGGAAGTCTGTCACTGAAGCAGCTGCCAGTGGGGAGGGGCGGGGGCAGGAGGGCCTGGGAAGGAGGCCTGGTGGAGCAGCCTACTCCCCCCAACTCCACCCTCGTCATGACCACTCATTCTTTAGGGGAAAAGCTACTGGCAGCTTAGGCTGGGGCTCAACAGGAGCCATCAAAGAATCAACCATGCCATAATTAGGGTCACTATTAATCTCTTTTCACCATGGTGCCAGGGCCTCCTGTTTACCCAACACTTTATCCCAGATTTCTGATGGCTCTTCCTCCGGGGGAATTCCCAGCCGGCTGGCTTCACCCCAAATGTGGGTGCTTCTGCCCCTCCTGTAGGGAGTGCTCCCTGTTTCTCCTCCTTCCTCGGAACCACAGCCTCTGGAATTATTTGTTCCATACCCAAGGCTCTCTAGCTCATGCGGTAAATGTTTCAGAAGCCTCTGCAATGCTGGGACCCAAGAGAGATGTACAGAGAATCAGGTGGCTCCTCCTTTCAAGGAGACAACCTCATCAGAGCAACAGCAGCTACGATTATAGCCACACGCACAGCACTCTACAGTGTACAAAGTCTCCACACACATCGTCTCACTGAAGCATGGCCCCAACTCCACAGGCAAGTACCAGATCCCCATTTTATGGATGAGGAAGTTGAGGCTGCTAGAGGGTAGAACAGGTTTGCTGAGCTGCATCCTTGGTTGAGGCCCCTGGGGGACTGACTTGCATGCTTGGGGCCTGGTGGGCCAGCAGCCCCCTGTCATGGTAGTTCATTCTTTGGGAGAAAAGCTTAGGGTAGCTGAATGGGGGCCAAGCTCAGGTCCTTGCCCAGGACCCTTGGGTTCCCTTGGCACAGAAAGGACCTCTCTTTGCGTCTCTCTTTCCCCAAATCAGGGCTGTGGGCTGGGCTGAGCAGTCACCAAGAACAGCCCATATACTCTCTAACCAGAGTCTTAGAATCGCCTCCCCCAAGCTCGTACAATCACAGAATCCTGGTGCAATCCAACAGGGATCTCAAAACTAGCCCTGGATTTCAGACTATGACAGTCATCAAATGTCAGCATCAGGGAAGACCTGGAGCTATTCCCTCTAGCCTTCCATCCCTGCAGAAATACCCTGTACAGCTGGTGGTGGTTCCCCAGCAGACTGACCTGCATAGGCTTGTATACACCTCTAGACAGGCCCCTCCCTCCCTGGAGGGCTGACAGGTTCCTCTTTAGACCAGAACAGAAGGTAGGCCCTCTTAAGAGGGGCAGCCTGCCCCTAGCCAACCTCCTCCCCCAGCAGCAGTGACAGGTTTCCCAGGAGCAGGCAGAGTGAGCACGGGCCAGCCTGGGGCCTGGTGAGGTGAGAGACTTCCCCAGTCTCTCTTCCCTCCCGGTGGACGCCCCAGTCCCTCCCAGGCACCCAGTGATTCAGTCACAGGAACCAGACTGGCTTTTTCCAATGCCTCTCCCTGAGTCTCTGGAAGGAGGGAGCCCTGAACAGGAGGAGGGCAGGCGGAAGCGGAGTCTGGCGGAGACAGGCCCTGAGCAAACTTGTCTCTGCCCGGTTTTTGCTCCCTGAGGGAATGGTGAGCAATGATTTATTTTATTTATTTATGCAAAATAGCAGAGTTATTATACAAACAGGCTTCTGAAGCAGGCCCTGGGGAGGGGAGGAGAAGAAAGTCCTACCATTTTAGGAATCTCTCTTGCTTCCTTCCCCTCACACCTACCTGTCTCGCCTCACCTGCCCCTGCGCCTCCTCACACGACTGTGCTCCAAGCAACATAGCACCTCGCAGTCTTCCCTGCCCCCCCAAGCCTTTGCCAGTACTGGGCCCTCTGCCAGGAGTGCCCTCCTGCCCCCGCCCCAAATTCCGTCCATCTTAACAAATGCACCCTGGACAAAGCCTGGTCTAGATCCCCCCTGCAGAAGCCCACTGCTTCCTCCTTTGTCCTCCCATCACCAGGCAGAGCTCTTGAGACATGATCACAGGCCTCTGTGCACGGTATTATCTGTTTCTGTGGCTGCCTGGCCCGCCAGGCCGAGAGCCTCCCCAGGTGGAGATTTCTCATCCATCTGGCCCAGCTTTCCTGAAGAGTCTGCAGATGATATCTGTGACCCTGCAGGAGACAGAGACACCAGCTCCCCCAGGCCCCCGTCCCTGCTAGAGGAATCACTGCGCAGCGGACCCGTGTTCTTGCACGAAGTCAGCACCAAGGAAGCTCCCGTTTGCACTGGTTAAATGTGCAAACGAAGGAACGAAGGACCATACTGGAGCCTCTTAAACCACCCAACCGCAGAGCCACTTCTGAGCCTGTTCCCAATTCTGCCTCTGAATAATAATTAGCCTTTTCCCTATTTACAGAAAAAATTAAGTTACTAAAAAAAGTCTCAAGTATTTTCTCCCACAGTTTTTTCTGAACCCTCTGCTATGTGTTCCAGGTCTAGTACAAGACGACCTCAGAATTAGCACAGAATACTGATTTCCTCACTGCCACCTGCATCTCTCCTCATCACAGCGCTCCAAGAGGAGCACAAGCTGGGCTACTTCCAGGCAAGTCTGAGGACCTGGGGCCTAAGCTTCTCTTCCCCTCTTTCAGACAGCCAGGTTTCCTTTCTGACCTTGCTCAAACGCTGAGGAGGAAAGCCCTAGGGGTTGGCTGGCCCAGGAAACCCTGATGGTTCATGCTCCTTCCAGGATTCGGGCCTCTAATTCCACCATTTACCATTCACTGCTTTGGCTGACGCATCACTTTCTCCAGGATTCGTTCTTAAAAATACAAATCTCGCCTGGAAATCGGAATCCATCAAACCTCTAAACTGAAAGTCAAGGAAACTCAGTTTAATGCCTGGCTCTAGAGAGGCAGTAAATCACAAGGGTTAGGAATGTGCACCCAGAGCCAGCCTGCTGAGTTTGGAACCCAGTTCTACCATTTACTAACTCAGCAGGTTCCTTAATGCCTCACACCTCAGCCTCCTTATCTGTGAAGTGGAGATAACAGCACCAGCCTCATGGGCTCTTGTGAGGATAAATGAGCTAATACCTACATGGCGCTTTAGGTAAGTATCTAGTCCACTGCAGAGAGCAACAGATAACTCTACTCAGAATATTATTATTATTTTCTTTCTTGCCTATAAAATGGAATAATAATTCTTATTTCCTCTTTTCCCATGAACTGCAGCTCACCACTCCTGTGAGAGTGAACATCACCCTGGAACCCAGTGGGCTGTTCTCTGAAGCTTGCCTCCAACTCCTTTCTGCCTGCCTCCTTCTTTGCTTTTTCCTTTACCTGGAAGAAGGTACCAGAGGCTATGAGCTGGGCTCCTGGGGGAAGGGGGTCTTGTCCATGGAGGTGGTGATGTCACTTCAGTGGGAGAGCTGAGGGGACAAACCCAGTCAGATCACACATACGTCCATGCTGCCTCTCCCCTCCCCCAGGCCCTTAGTGAGCCCCAACCCTGCGCCCACCCTGTGCTGGGTATGGGGACCAGGGATGGGCTGCAACCAGTTCCCATTCTAAAAGCTGCCGAGTGGGTGGGGGAGCCCGCGTGACCTGGTGGTGGACTCTGAGATCCCACACAAGCACCTCCACACATGCTGCCCACAAACCAGCCCTAACGCAGTACAGCCTGATCCTGGAACCACTCTTGCCCCCACCAGGACCCACAGAAACATGATCTAAGGCCCAGCCACCCCGGGGTGAAACCTGGGGTTGCGTCTGGCTCCTGGGAGGCAGAAGCCCATTCGTGCTGCCCTAAGACCTGCTTCTTTGGAGGTAGACGCCAAACCAGCTGTTCTAAAGCAGCCGCTGAGGGAGGGCTGGTTGGGCTGGAGGCGGGATCTGGAGCACCGCAATTATGCGGCTGACTTCTGATTCATGCACCGCTTCCCCCATCGCCAGCTCCTTCAGCCCTCCTGCCCAGGAACTGGGAGGGGAGATGACTTGGTAGTGACAGGCCATGGAGAGAGGAGAAGGGGTGCTGGGTCAGCACTGCAGGCTTTGGAGAATGCTGCCGCACTGCCCAGTAGGGAACACTGAGGCTGGTGGGGCAGAGGTCTGCCTATGTCACCCGGAGAGTCAGAGCCAGAGCCAGAGCCAGGGTGGGACCCAGGGCAGGGGCAGCTCAAGCTGGTGTCCAGCCCAATACCAAGCTGACATGAGGAGCTTCTCCAACCCAATCGGGGCCTGGAGCCACATACCAGCTAGAAGCACTGCCAAGACTCAGCCTTGGACAGGTCGGGGGATAGAACTGGGTTCATAGACAGCTTTGAAATGACATCCAGCTACTGGGAGATGGACTCCTGGTGTGCCCTGAGTCCTGCCTCCACTTCCAGCCCCCAGGTTTCTCAAAGAGCCCTGAATGCACTGCAATTTACAGTTTATAAAACACTTATTTTCTTCATCTCTCACAATGATCCTAAGGCCTAAGTGACAGAGGGATATAAATAGAGCAGGGCTTCTCAAACAAATCACCTAGGGATCTTGTTGAAAGGCAGTCCAACTCAGTAGGTCTAGGCTGGGGGCTGAGATTCTACTCCTTTTTTTTTTTTAAATAAGCTCTTAGGTGATGCTGATGCTGCAGGCCCAGGGACCACAATTTAAGTAACAAGAACGTAGTTGTTAATGGCACACACGCTAGGGTCAGACTGCTTAAGTTAAAATCTTGGCTCTTTCTGTGTGACCTTTGGCAAGTTACTTAACCTCTCTGGGCCTCAATCTCCTTATGAATAAAACAATAATCATCATAATAAAACCTACCCCATAGGGTTGATGTGAGGGTTAAACTATGTAAATTGCTTAAAGTGATGATTATCATTTCAAATTTTAAAATGGAGGCTCTGAGAGATGGACACACTCAGCAAGGGGGCGGAGGCAGGATTCAAACTCATATCTGTTAAATATAAATCCTGCAATAACAATTTGCCACAACATGTCACAGCCAGCAAGCCCTCCACCATCAGACAGACATGGATACTGAAGCCTGGAGAGCAGCCAGGAATTGACAAGGTCACTAGAAAGTTGATTCAGAAATTCAAGTCCATAACCCCCGACCTACTGCTCTTTCCATCACACTCATTGGCCTGCAAGACAGAGAAAGTATCCCAAGTTCCCCGTGGGGGTCCCAGTTCCACTGGGCAGCTGCTGCTGCTAAGTCATTACAGTCGTGTCCGACTCTGTGCAACCCCAGAGACGGCAGCCCACCCGGCTCCCCCGTCCCTGGGATTCTCCAGGCAAGAACACTGGAGTGGGCTGCCATTTCCTTCTCCAATGCATGAAAGTGAAAAGTGAAAGGGAAGTTGCTCAGTTGTGTCCAACTCTTCGCAACCCCATGGACTGCAGCCCACCAGGCTCCTCTGTCCATGGGATTTTCCAGGCAAGAGTACTGGAGTGGGGTGCCATCACCTTCTCTGCCACTGGGCAGCGGGCACCTGAAAACCTGATGTGTGTGGGAGAGGCTGCATGTGGAGGCTGCCCTCGTGCCCATTGTAGCCCGAGTTGTCCCTCACTCTCAGAGCCCTGCCTGCCAGGCTGGACGAGAATGGTCTAGCATCCCCCTTCCATCACCCATCTTCTACATCCATTCTGTGGCACTGCTTCAATTCAGAGTCACCCAGCCTGGGTAGCAGGTAAATGAGGAGGCAGGCCAGGCCCATCTCCACCCCCACCTTGGCTGCCCAGCACGGGGCCAGGGGGAGCCTGTGAGTCACTTGAAGGAAGTGCCTGGCCCCAAACAGGAAGTGGCTCTTCTAACAGAACCCTCATCCCCCAACAGGAGCTCCCCGGGGCAGGTGGTGATGAAGGAAGACTCTCCCCAGGCAGAGTCTGATGAAGGAAGGGAAGTTGACTGGGACAAAGAGACACCTATTCAGATCTTGCCTGAAACTCAAATGCAACACCCATTGTCTGCACTGCGAAGCCCGGTCAGAGAGCTTCTCTGCTGTGTGATGTTATGTACACCAGTGTGCCTCTCTGAGGCTCAGTTTCCTCACCTGGAGGATCACAGGGTTGTACTGCAAGACTGCTATGGCCTGATATTCTACAATGAAATGAAGGATCGGAGGATGTGAATATAGGTTTTAAATAAATGAAGAAAGCTTATATGAGAGAGATGAAATAGTGGATGCCAATACCTAGATTCAAGCTCCAGGTGTGCTGTAAGCACTGTCATTTATCTGTCGTTAGCACAGGGCAGGGATCTCATTGGCAAGAAGGGCTCCCGTATCACCCTTAGGCTCAAGGAAGAAGGGTCATTGCCTTGAGTCCCACACATCACAAACACATGCTTATAAATATATTACAGAACATACAGGAGCTTCTGTCACGCAACATCCACGGGACCGCAAGCCTAATCTGCTCTCCTAACACTGCTCAGGCCCCAGAGAAACTCTTCATGCCTTGGGTTTGAGAAATAAAAGGTGACTCTGTCCAGGTGAAGGTCTGAGGGATACACAGTTGCTGACAGGGTTGAGAGTAGGGTAGAGGGTGGGAGAAGGAAATAGCAATCCACTCCAGTATTCTTGCCTGGAGAATCCTATGGACAGAGGAACCTTGCGGGCTGCAGTCCATGGGGTTGCAAGAGTCGGACACGACTGAGTGACTTTGATTTGATTTTTGATTAGAGGGTGGGAAGGGGAGGGAAAGAGGACGCTACTGGCAGGAGGAAGGGGACTAAGTGGCAAGAATGCTTGTGGGGGGCGGACAAATCAAACTTGTCTGATCCTTTCAGAGAGCAGCAACTTCTTACATAACAAAATATCCATTTCCCAGTAATGCTGAGCATCCTCTTTTATTTTTTGGCTTGTCTCCCTGTTGCAATTTGTGGTTCTAAAAGTACTCATGAATTAGTGTGGTATTCACAGTAAATGCACATGGCAGCTGAGAAACATCTTACAGTATTTAACAATTCATATTACTCAGATTAATGTAACATGAAACGTGATACTAATTCTTTACAACTAGGTGGACATTAAACACAAAAATGAATAGTTTCATTACAAATGAATAGTTTCATTTTTATAAAATTTTCAAAACTTTGAATAATTACTATATCACATATATTTAAAGAATTATTTTTAAAATTAGATATTCATTAATTATGGTGCATATAGTTTTAATTCCTAGATAATTTCAAGCAATAAAATAATTTTTGAAAATGTAAAATTTCCTTTCTTTACATTTAATTTACATTTTTTATGGAAATTATTCAAATTCTATATACTTTAAATATAACTGCATTTTATTTTTGATCCTTTACTAACATCAATATACAATTTTCAAATGATGTGAAAATCTTGATTATAACAAGTATAGTGACTTGCTAACATGAAGACAACAAAATATATTTTATGAAATAAATAACATATGAAATATGTCTTATTACTCATCCAAATTTCCTCCAGTCCACCAACACAACACCCGGATGTGTAAGAACAATTGTCCTCCTTGAAATTTGGTTCCTTTCAGTCATATAAAACCATAACTTTACAAAGCGGGACAATGAAACTATCTTACTCAATAGTTTCTTGGTTTGTTCTGTAACCTCACGATATATGACACTGTGTGGCCTCCATCTACTTCTGTCCTGGCCCTGGAAAAGTCTAGACCAGACCTATCTGTTCACTCCCTGCCCACCAGCTCACTTTTGTGGGGCTCAGGCCACCTGAGCTGGTGGCTCCTCCTCGCTGAGGATCAGCTGGGTGGTGAAGTCAGCCTTGTCCTCCTAAGTCTCCCTTTTAGGAAGTGCTCCTCCCATGAAAGGTCCCCATGCTTAGATGTCGGCCTTATTTCCGGAGCTGACTCATACACCCTCAAGGGCCGAGGCCATGACTTGAGGGCCATCTCCCACAGACCCGGTACTCTTTAAAATCCCTTACATTCCAGCCCCATCTGCAAAGGGACCCAGATAGGAGGGCCCAGCTGCTGCTGGTTCACCAGGCTGGGAGTGCCCACTGGCTCAGACTGAGGGAATGACTCGTGGACCCCACCACTGGTTTTCTCCTTCTCTGCACTCATCTCAGCTTACTTTTACCCATGACCCCCTCTTGTCCCCTCACTCTGGGCCTACCGGTCACAATGACCCATGCTGGGCTAAAGCCACCAGTATGCACCCTCAGCTCCCTGACATCTGAGCTGACAACCTCCCTGTTCCCTGCCCTCCACCATCCCAGCATCTTCCATGAAGAGCTTCCAGAAGGCAGGACCTAGGTTCTAAAAGGGGGAAGGTTGAGGAACATGCAGGAGAGTGAAATTTGGGAGACCTGGGTTCTGGGTGTGGCCGGGCCACTGAAAGGCAGGTCGGTCTCATCTCTAAGCTCAGGATCTTCATTTGTCAGATGGAGATGCCACAACTCAGCCCAGACGGCCTCTGGGATTTAGGGGAGACCCAGTGAGCAGGACCTGACCGGGCTTTGTAAACTGCAAACTTTCGAACCATGCGATAGAGCCTCGTTCATCTCCTGTGTTTCCTACTTGGCCTGGCATGTGCGGAGTCCCTCTATGAAGACACCGTCCACCATTTATGGAGGGCTGGCCACGGCTTTGAATGAGGTCAACATTCCCTGTCTGTCCTCTCACTTAGCCCTCTTGACCTCGCATTACAGCACATTCTACAGATGCCAAAGCAGAGGCTCAAGAGGGCTTAGGTCTCATGCTCAAGGGCACAGCTAAGCAAGCGGCAGAGCCAGGGTTCATACTTTATCTGACTCCCAAGCGTCTAGACAACACAAATCCAGTCACCAACACATATTTCCTGAGCTCTCCGGTGTGCCCCGGGAGGCCTGGGCCAGAGGGCCAGGGGGGCCTTGGTGGTGGATCAAAGCCACCCCCCAGCCTAGCCTAGGCAGAATAAGCAGACTTGTTTCCCCTGACCCACCAGTCATCAGCCCCTTCTGCCTGCTCCTGGGTCCAGGCACTTCAGGCCACCTCCTCCTCTGGGGCATCCACCCTATGTCCACCTTCACCTCTAGGATCTGCAGGTCCCCTGAGCTTCAGGATGGTGGGGGCAGCTTTGCAGCAGACTAGACATTAAGCCCAGTGAATCAGGATCCTGCCCATCTGAGCATGGAACCTCTTACATCATATGTGGTACGAGGGGCTAATTGACTAAACAGCAGTGACTGACCACTCTGGTGTCTGGCTCAGTTCATCCTGGTCACTGGGAGTTAGCTCAGGTTCCGAATCAGACTGGAGCTGGTAAGGACCACCTGGTCAAGGTGCTCAGATAAACAGGCATGGGAGGCTGGGGGGAGTGGATCCTGGCCCTCTCACCTTCACCTTTTGTTATACGAGCAGAAGCAAATCACTCCACTTCTTGGGGTATGAATCAAGCAGGGATTAATCATGCTGAAACCATCTGCTTTTAGGTGGGCGTGTATAAAACTTGGGTGAGAAACAAGGGGCACTGCAGCTGAGAGAGGGCAGGTGACTTGTCTGAGGTCACACAGCAGGTGAAAGAGTCAGACTAGAATCTAGACCTGTCATGCTCTGTGGAGTTAGACCCTCAAAGGCCAGCGTGGAGGGGCCAGCTTAGGGTGACATCCCTTGGGCTATCACAGGTACAGGAGAACGATTGGGACAAGTTCCATCAGGGCCGACCCAGACTGACATCACCAGTTAAAGCCATCAACGTCAGAGTCCTGGACGCACCACTTCCGTTTATTTGTTCCTGGGATTCGCTGACCCACACGAGTTCCACGAGCCATCCCTGAGCACTTTCTATGGAAAAAGTCCAGTAGACATAGCCGAGTGGGTGGGCTGGGCTGGGAAGAAAAGCCAAATTCAATTCAGGTGGGGGATGGGCCCCTTGGCCTCAACTTCCTCCCTGGTGCTCAGGGCTCCACGACTCTGTGCAACCTGCCAGTCGTCCCCAGTCCCCGCTGCAGTGCAGGTGGGGCTGGAGGTAGGGGTGACATAGAGGCAGACTTTTCTAGAAGGGGCGACATCAGGGCATCAGACCAGCCCTGGCAGGGCTGGAGCCACTTCCCAAAGTCAAGCAGTCAGGGAGAGTCCTGGGGCACTCTGAGGGATCTGTCTCTGGGTGCTGAGGGACAGGGACTGTGCCTGGGGCTGAGGGCAGAGGAGAGGTACGGGGCAGCTCTCAGAAGATCCTGCGGGCTGCTGACCACATGATCCCTGAGCACCCATTCTGCAGCCCTTTCTAACAGGCGGGAAGAGCTGACACTGACAGTGCTTCCTCAGAACCAGGATGTGCCTGGAGAACTCTGCCTCTGTTGTCTCCACGCACATCCCTGAGACCCCTTCACCATCCTGGGTCTCTGTTCCTCCCGAGAGCCACCACTTGTGGAGACGCATGGGTGAACTGCCATCAGAACTGCCAAAATCCCCTCTCCTGTGGGCACAGCCGCCCCTTAGGGGTCCTTTACCAGGGACCCCCCCTGGGCGAGGTCTAAGTTCTGCAGCGACCTCGCCCCTGGCAGCCAGCGCTGGGGGCTTAGCCAAGTTCCCCTCCCAGGGGCTTGGCTTGAAGTCACGCTCTTGCTGCTCCTTCTGTTTCTGGTTCCACTTTTCTTATTCGCTTAGTAATTCCCAACCCTTTCCTCTTCCCCCAGAAAACTTCCTAGTAATTCAGTTTCACATGAATTCTTGTCTCACGATCTGCTTCTGGATTCCCCAACCCCAGAAAGTTATGAGGTAGGTGCCATTCATTTTCCCATTTCAGAGATGAGGCTATGTAGCTCACAAAGACCCCCAGGTGGCAGGCAGCAGAACACAGGCTTGAATTGAGCTCAGTCAGTTCAGTCGCTCAGTCGTGTCTGACTCTTTGTGACCCCATGAATGACAGCACGCCAGGCCTCCCTGTCCATCACCAACTCCCAGAGTTCACTCAAACTCATGTCCATCGAGTTGGTGATGCCATCCAGCCATCTCATCCTTGGTTGTCCCCCTCTCCTCCTGCCCCCAATCCCTCCCAGCATCAGAGTCCTTTCCAATGAGTCAACTCTTTACATGAGGTGGCCGAAGTATTGGAGTTTCAGCTTTAGCATCAGTCCTTCCAATGAACACCCAGGGCTGATCTCCTTCAGAATGGACTGGTTGGATCTCCTTGCAGTCCAAGGGACTCTCAAGAGCCTTCTCCAACATCACAGTTCAAAAGCATCAATTCTTCGGCCCTCAGCTTTCATCACAGTCCAACCCTCACATCCATACATGACTACTGGAAAAACTGTAGCCTTAACTAGATGGACTTTGCTGGCAAAGTAATGTCTCTGCTTTTGAATATGCTATCTGGGTTGGTCATAACTTTTCTTCCAAGGAGTAAATGTCTTTTAATTTCATGGCTGCAATCACCATCTGCAGTGATTTTGGAGCCCAAAAAAATAAAGTCTGACACTATTTCCACTATTTCCCCATCTATTTCCCATGAAGTGATGGGACCAGATGCCATGATCTTAGTTTTCTGAATGTTGAGCTTTAAGCCAACTTTTTCACTCTCCTCTTTCACTTTCATCAAGAGGCTTTTTAGTTCCTCTTCATTTTCTGCCATAAGGGTGGTGTCATCTACATATCTGAGGTTACAGGCCCCTGCAAAGCCTGAACACTGACCTCTCCTGTCTACCATCAGTATCATCTGAGTCTATTTACATCCCTCCTGGCCATCTGAGCTAATCTTTCTTTTTATTTTTTTACTGGAAGGAAAGCAGGAGAATATGAAGATGATCCAAGGGGGATGACTAAGTCCTTAGATTCTTCTCATTGGCACAGATCCTATTTTGGTCAATCCTTGTGAATCAGGGCGGGTCTGACATTCTGGGAATGCAGGAAGACTTCAAACCAACTTCATGAAAACAAGTTGTAAAAACACTGGCTGCCACTCAAAGTGGCCTGCTGATGAGCTTGGCTCCACAGAGCAGGGTTGAACAAGTTCATGAGAAGGAAGCACACAGCAGGAAAGACTTAGGTTAGATCCAGAGGAAGGACTTCCTAGTAACTGGGAGCTGGTCCAGGGATGGGGTTGGTCATGGACCCTTGGAAACAAGCAAATCAATGTCCTGATCTTCCCAGGCCTTGCTGGTTTGAAGCATTTATGAAGTCACTTTGGTGAGCAATGGAGACAAAACAATGCGAAGCCAACCCCACACAGTCCTAAGCTTCAACCATTGACCTGGGACCTGGTTTACCAGGATATTCTGAGTTTGTAGGGTTTCTGCCTCTTAGGAGGTCAAAAGTATTCACAGGGGACATTCCTGGTGGTCCAGTGGTTAGGACTTGCTGGTGGGGGGCCCAGCTTCGATCCCTAGTTGGGGAGCTAAGATTCCATGTGCTACACAATCAGGCAAAAAAAAGTATCTGCAGGTAAGGACCCCCAATCCTCCCCAAACCCAGTGTGGATGGAGGCCCTGGGGCTGGCAGAACCCAGGATGGCACCGGGCTGCCACCTGGCCACCTCCTCTGCCCCTGCTGTCTGCAGCCAGCCCTCCGGGTAGAGACACCTCCTCTGGGAGCCTCCCAGTACTGCCCTCAATCTTTCCCAGCATCAGAGTCTTTTCCAATGAGTCAGTTCTTCACATCAGATGGCCAAAATATTAGAGCTTCAGCATCAGTTCTTCCAATGAATATTCAGGGTTGATTTCCTTTAGGATTGACTGGTTTGATGTCCTTGTCCCCTTTTAGATGCATTCTAGCCTGTCTGCTTTTACGAGGAAGTGTCACATGGGGCCTGCAAATGCATACACATAGACATACCAAAATACACCAAGAGTGCATTCCCAAGCAAATACTTATGGGTACTCAGCACCAGCACACAGGCTTGCGGAGGTATGTGCAGATGCAGAGACGGGCCCCATAGCTGCAGCTTCCTGGAAGCAGCATGGACTAGGACCGCTATCTCCTTTGGAGTACCAGCCTCGCTGGGCATCATGGGCTCTAGGAGTCAAGGTTGGCTTGGCGAGGGCTCAGGGCTGGATCTCATGGCTGCAGCACAGAGACTTGGGGAAGGCCAGACCCCAGAGAACCACTATCTCCCTCAGTTCTTCCTTCCCTTTCAGTTTCCACAAACTCTTCCTCCAGGAAGCCCTCCCTCATCACATCTTTCCTCTCAGTGCTAGGGGGAGGAGGCTGCCCCCTAGAGGGGCAGCACCTCAATCTTCCCCTTGGACAGTTTCTCATATATAGGGGAGGGCTGCACAGCTTAATCACAGCTCAGAGCTTTCAGGATCAAGGTCCCCTCCTTTATCAGCCTTAGCCCTGCCATGCCTCCAAATCTTAGCTCAAATGTCCCATCTGAGTAACCCTGACAGCTTCCTTTCCAGGTGCAGCCCTAGCATCAGAAAGATAAGCGGTCAGCATGGGGGGCTCATCTAATCCTTAAGACAACCCAGCTGGGGCCAGTGTCCTCATGCTTTTTTTTTTTTTTTTTTTTTTTTACAGATGAGAAAACCACAGTTCAGAGGGCCACACGGCTGCTAAGACTTTCTTTTTTTTTTCCTTGGAATCATATTCCCAGCCATGACCACCCTCAGGAGGGATGCATTGGCCTCAGAGGCAGATGGGGAGTGGCAAGTGGAGGGCCTGGCAGGGAGAAGCCCCCAGGACCACCAAGCGTGGCCACAGCCACTTGGAGGGCCAGTGTGTGTTCCTCCATTCACTTGCTATGGGATGTGGAGCAAATCAGCAGGGCTCAGTTTCCCCACCTGTGATGTAAGCGGGGCTGGGGACCATGACCCTCAGGTCAGTTCCATTTGGACCTGGCAATGTGGCAGAGGAGACAATGAGGAAGGGGAGACAATGAGGGGTGCAGGGGCTGTTCTCCATGAGGGCATGGGGACAGAGGAGGTGGCCACTGGATATTCTCTGGCCCTGCTAGCTGCCAGGCTCCTTCAGAACCCTCCTCCTAAGTAATCATCTTCCCAGAGGGTGGCAACCTTCTACCTTCCTCTGCAGGAGAGCCAATCTAAGCAGAGACTAAACAGCAAAGTATCCAATATACTGGGCTTCTCTGGTGGCTCAGGGGTGAAAATCCACCTGCCAATGCAAGAGACGCAGGAAACATGGGTTCCATCCCTGGGTTGGAAATGGCAACCCACTCCAGTATTCTTGCCTAGAGAATCCCATGGACAGAGGAGCCTGGCGGGCTACAGTCCACGGGGTTGCAAAGAGTCGGACATGACTGAGCGACTGAGCATGCAGGCACACACGCATCCAATATACTGGAAGGGGCAGGAAGGCAAGCCAGGTGGGTGTGCACAGCACATGCAAAGCTGATGCAAACACCCCAGGCAAACACCTGGGTATGAGTCCCCTCATTCCTGTCCCTCTCCCTACACCCCTGCCTCAGTCCTGCTGATGCCAACTCAGAAGCAGCTCCTCCAAGGGGGCACTCCAGCCCCTCATACTTTACCCAAGGGCTCCCTGGAACCCATAGCATCAAACAAACCCTTTATGTTGGATTGGCCAAATGGCAAAACCCGAACAAACTCTTTGGCCAACCCAATAGTGAGCTCTTCTCAACTCGGCCTCAATTCACCATCTTGGCCTCCCACACATGGGAGCCCCAGCCAAGTGGGGCTAAGTCCCTGTCCCAGGGACTCCACTCTCCAGCTCCACACCTTTACACAGCCAGTTCCCTCTGCATGGAATGCCTTCCCACTGGCCTCGGCTTGTTGAACTCCTATAGATCCCTCAGTACCTAAATGGGAAATACTGCCAGTTAGCAGAAGGAGTCAGGTCCTAAAGTCAGCATATCACTAGTAATTGCATCTGGTCAAAATCACCCTTGACTATGTACAGCTACCATTTGTTTACAATGCCTAGGCTTTGTTCTAGATATTTCCTGTGTTTTGATTCATCTTACTCTTACATTTCTGGCAGACTGTATTTCCAAAGACATTGGCACTAATAATTCCCAGCCCACACACTCTCCTTAGAACTCTGACACTCTTGCCATGGAGAGGTGGGGTCTATGTTATTACCCCCGACTTGAATCTGGGAGGGCTAGGACTGATGGCTAAAGTGACACTACAAGATTTCCGAGGCCAGGTCATCAAATAGGATGCATACTGTGCGGAAGCACAGATGAGCTCAGAGAGAAACAAAGGCCAGAGACTACATGGGTAATCTTGAGCCAGAACTGCTCAGTGGAGCCCATCTTAAATCCTGAGCTATAGAAACTGTGCAGTAATCAAGTGATTGTTCTTACATAAAGTCACTACGTTTGGGGGTGATTTGTTATATAACAGTAGTAACTAGAATATCATTATCTCCTCTTTAAAGCAGAAGAATCTGAGGCACCGAGAGGTTAAGCAACTTGCCCAAGGTCACAGAGCTAGCAACCAGCGACCAGGATTTGAACCCAGGGAGTTTAGCCTGAATCCACACTATTCACTGCCATGCCATACTAAGGGCCTGCAAGGTCCGACTGGTCTCCAGGCTCACAGCAGGCCTCAGGGAGTGGTTGCGGAATAGACGACCGAGAGAAGGGATGAGCAAAGAACAGCCGAGTGAGTGTGAATGAAAGCAGAGTAAGCTCCCAGGTGCAAGGCAAGGGCCTTAGACGAGCCCAAGCCATGCAGATGAGTTGGACATGACCCCCTCGTCACCTGGAGAAGGCGGTGATGAGGGAAGCCTGGCAGATGCCACCCACCCCTGCCCTTCATGGATGAGCCTGAGATGCCTGCCTCCCTGCTCCCCACCTCCCTCAGCCTTGCACGCTGCAGGATCAATCCTGGAGAGTCAGTGGATCCTGTAGCCTGCAATGGGAAGGTGCCAGGCTGGGAGGCGGGAGAGCTTATTTTTACCCTGGCATGGCCAAGGCCTAGCTGTGTGAACTTGGACAAGTCCCTGACCTTCTCTGGTCCCAGGTGCTCTCCAATGACACTGTTGTTGTTGTTTTTTTTTTTTTTTAACTTATTTTATATTGGGGTATAGCCAATTAACAATGTTATGATAGTTTCAGGTGGACAGCAAAGGGACTCAGCCATACGTATACATGGATCCATTCTCCCCAAATTCCCCTCCCATCCAGGCCACCTCCAGTGACATTGTTCTAAGACTCACCAGATGCTGAGTTGGTCTGGTGGATGGGGGTTGAGATGAACTTCAGTATGTGGGTCCTACAAACCCCCAAAGGGATCGGTGCCTAGAAGGAAAGCAGATAACAAGAATGAATCCCCCTACCACTCACTGGTGGCTCTCCACTTGCTGGGGCATTTTCTTGTGCACCATTTCTAATCCTTGCAGCAATTTAATCTGGTACAATATCAAGTGACCCAAAAGCAATAGCAGACTTACCGCTCAACTGGTACTGGAAACCAGAAATCCAACCTAGGCTCGTTCAACCTCAAAACTCCCGCTCTTTCCCAGCAGCAAGAGACAGGAGCAACCTAAGGATCTACTGACGAACAAATTGATAAATAAAATGTGGTATATACGTACTATGGAATGTTATTTGGCTTTAAAAAGGAAGAAAATCTTATCACATGCTACAACATGAATGAACTATGAGGACATTATGCCAAGTGAAATAAGCCAATCACAACAAGAAAAACACTGCATGATTCCACTTATTTACAGGAATCAAATTCACAGAAACAGAAAGGAGAATGGTGGTTGCCAAGGGATGAGGAGTTATTATTTAGTGGGTATAGAGTTTCAGGTGTTTGAGATGAAAACATTCTAGAGACCTGCTGTGCAACATGTGAATACAGTTAAGACTATCAACAGTATTCTTAGAAATGATTAAGATAGTATATTTAAGTTATGTGTTTTTTGAACCACAATCCCACTCTTGGGTTAGAGAGGGAGATTAGGAGAGGTTTTAGAGGGAAGAGTCCAGGCAGGCTTCATGGAAGGGGGGACTTTTGAGTTGGCAGGGTTGGGGCAAACATAGATGAGTCTGGTGCATACAGCAAAGGCTTGGGGCCTTTGGCCCTTGCCTTCCTGACTCTCAGGATCCAGCTGAGATCCAGCTGAGATCCCCAGCCCACTCCAGGCCCCCACGATCTCCACACAGATGTAGCACCCCACAGGGGAACAAGCATTGGCCTGGCCTGAAGAAACACCTACTATATGTTCCCAGGCCCACTTACTTCATGACCTCGGGCCATCCCTGTTCTTCAAAGGCCTCAGTTCTTCCATCTGTACAATCAGAAGGTTACCCAGAATTCCTTCCAGTTCTCACTAGGAATAATCCGTGAGAGGGAGGGCAGGTGGGAGGTACTAGTGACCTGCCAAGAAGGGCACCAGGACACTACTGATCAAAAGAGCAAGAATCAGAAGCTGCAGCCTTGGAACTTCCCTGGTGGTCCAGTGACTAAGACTCCAAGCTCCCAATGCAGGGGGCCTGGGTTCAATTCCTGGTCAGGGAACTAGATCCCACATGCGCAACTAAGATTTGGTATCATCAAATACACAAATATATTAAAATTTAAAAAAGAAGCGGCAGCCTCATGATCCCGCCCTAGGCAGCCTTTGCCCACTTCAAAGAGGAAGGGGTTTGGTTTCATTCCAACTCTACACACAGGGGCCAGTGCCTGCTATGTTGTGATAGGATCACAATCCCACCTCTCAATCCAGTACTGGAGTGACACAACTGCGCTGAGAGATAGAGCCCTCCATGCCCAGGGCTCTCTCCAAGAACCCCAACTCTCACCTCTCCCCTAACTCAGGAATCCTTTGTCCCCAGAACAGACAAGGTGGGACGGTCCCTGGTCCCAATTCCAGCTCTGCCAAGTACTACCTGGGCCTAAGTGTCCTCGTGTGCATTTCAGGGACACAGATACCTCCTCTGTGAGGGTCAGAGAGGGCAAGGACACAAAATGCTGTGCCCAAGGTCTGGCATGCAGTAGGTGCTTAATAAATGGCCGCCATCATCAGCTCTCTTTGCAGACGATGCCATTTTCATCGATCTGTTTGTTCCTCTCAGAAGCTGGTTTGTCTGTCTGAATTCTTCCCAGAAGAGATGTTCCCCAGCGTTCCTAGGGGAAGGCTGAGTGATGCTCCCCAGCCAGCCACAGGGAGGAGAAGGGAGGAGCAAAGAGCTTCGCCTGATGGAAAGTCAAATCATCACCATGTGGAAACAGAAGAGAACTCCCAGGGAAGCCCAGTGGCTGCCTCAGCACCTTTCACCCACCTTCTCCCTCTCTCACCCAGGGGGGACTCACGGTAGCCTCAGAGCCTGCTTCCTAAGCTCTCTGAAGCCTGGCTGGGAGGCCTGATATGATCAGGCTGCTACTTAAATCGCACAAAGCCTTCTATTCTTAGCTGAGCAGCACCGAGCTCCCTCCCAGTTGCCTGTCAGTGCTACCAGCCCCTGGGTTATGGGCCTGGGGTCAGTCATGACCACAAGGAGGTGACGGGCAGCCTGGTGACCCAACTCAAGCCTGAGGCCTGCAAGAGGGCGCCCGACCCTGGATGACCAGGGGTCCACAGAAGGGTTGCCTGGGCTAGAGGGAGATGTGAATCAGAAGATCCATGAGGTTACTGCTTCTCTGCTTCTCAAAGTCTTGATTTCAAAGAGCCAAGATTCTAGTGTTCCATGATTCAGTGCTTCCAAGAGTTGGGGACAGAAAGATTCTGTGGTTCTAAACGACCAAGTTTCCAAGGTGCTATTGAAGATCTGAGGCTGGGCTTGGTATACACACTCCCCACCCTTCCCTTTAAGAGGCAGAGGATGGCTGGCTCCATCCTGATCCTGGAGTCCCCGGCACGAGCATCACATGCAGCCCAGCCCACTGGACTCAGCGCTGGGATCTGCAATACTCCCCGGCCCCCTAGATCTGCTGGGCGCAAGAGTTCCTAGGGAACTTCCTCTTAGGGAAAGGAGGTGGGGACGGGCCGGAGCTGCCCTGAGGCCCACCATCACCAGACACTGCTGGGCAGGGCGTCCACTATCAGTGTCTGCCCTGGGCCAGCAGGACTAGCGTACACCTGTCAGACAGGTCTGGAAAGGCTAGGTGACCTGTCCAAGGTCAAAGCTGGGACGTGGAGGAGCCAGGGTAAGAACTCCAGGCCTGGCTGGCTTCAGAGATCATTCTTCAACTCACACTGCTTCATGTTAGCTCACAGCTTCCTGGGACCACCTTCCCCAAGATGCTCTTTCAGATGCAAAACTGAGGCCCAGAGAGAGAAAGGTCAAGTGCTCAAAGGCACAGGGAATTGGTAACAGAGCCAGGCAGGACTGTTCCCACAGACTGTCCCCCATGCCCTGACCGGGTCCCTGCCACTGATCCTTCTCTAAATCCTCTCTTTCTGCCCACCCGGAACCAGGCTTCAGGGGCAGAGCTGTGTCCTGCTTTCTGTCGCCAGCACAGCAACTGCTCCATCAGGTCATCTGAGGGACGAGCTGAGAGTCAGGGGATGGGATGGTGGGTCATGGCCTCATGCCCAAAGCTGGCCAGCTAAGCACAAGGAGTGACAAGGTCTGGCAGTGCTGACCCAGTGTTGGTCAGTTCACAGGGGCATTTGTCAGAAATACTCAGAGGCTAATTAACCAGCTGTCCCATTAAGGAAAGCAAACGAGGCTTCACTGAGCTGGCGTCTCAGAGCCTGCTGGTCGCCAGAACAGGGAACAAACACAGCCTTGGCTTTCTGAGCCGCTGGCCTGCAGAGTGTGGGTTTTTTGTTTTTTTTTTTGGACTGTTCCAGGTCTTTGTTGCAACATGAGGGATCTTTAGCTGTGGCATGGAAACTCTTAGTTGAGGCCTGCGGGATCTAGTTCCCTGACCGGCACCTGAACTCAGGTTCCCTGCATTGGGAGCACAGGCTTCACTGCTTGACCACCAGGGAAGTCCTTTAATAGAGTTGTATAGGTAATTCCACAATGCTGAGAGTTAGGCGTCCTTTACCTTCCTGCTACAGGAACAAGGAGGTCAGGGACTCGCCCTAGGCCACTCGTAAGAACGCAGAGTCAGGGCTGCCCCATCCCGGAGAGAATGTCCAGGCGACTCAGAGCCTCCCCTGCTGGGCTCATGAGTGGAGAATGTATCTAGGCTGCACTGATCATTTTACGGAGCTTAAGAGAAATTTCCTCTTTCCTGCTTAGAGAGAGATCACAGACCAAGTATCTAAAAAAACAATTGCTTTGTCCTGGGCTAGAACTAAATCTTTCTGCAAATCAGTGGCCTACTAAGTACCGGGCACCAGAAGGTGTCTCTCTGCTGGGTAGTTTGATTTGACCTCACACCAACCTCAAAAGCTTTATAGTCTAGGCCGAGCCTTAGACTGGCCATGTCACAGATTCAAGGTTGCACACGTAAGGGCTGGGGCTGGGACAAGAATCCAGGTGTGTCAGGGCTTTTTAAGCCGGAGGGGTGGGAGAGAATAGATATTTATGTCCACTGGGCTCTCTTTTCAATAAACTCCTTAAGTCTATGCTGCCCCCTCGCTATATCCTTCTTCCTGCCTGCCCCCTCCCCTGCCCCCAATCCCATGCCAATGGAAGCAGAGGGACATCTGTGATGCCAGTTGTCTGCCTCCAACCCCCAGCCCTGGTGGGGCCAGAACACCATCTGGGAGCCACTCAGGAACAAGGGCATTGAGAGGGACCCTCAGAGCTCTTGGGGAATGGAGGCTGGGTGCAGCCCAGCCCTATACTTCTGCACCCCCATCCTGGACAGGTGGCTTTGACCAAGCACTCCATGGGCTGCAGGCCCCCCAGATGGGTGTCCCAGGCCCTGTTGAAATAAAGCAGCAGCCACACCAGAGACCTGAGTTGCTCCCACTGACACCTCCTGGGAAGCAGAGGGGAGGGAGGGTGACAGTCTTGTTCTGCCCTCAGGGACACAGGCCAGAATCCCCCAGATAAGACAAGCCTGTTGGATCCAGTCTGTGAGGAGAACAGAAAAGTTGATGAGGGAGCATTCCCGACACATGCCCCACCCTTTCCCAGGGGCCAGACTCAACACTCTGCAGGCCTCTGGGGTGCAGCTGGGAGTGGTGATGTCTGGTCCTAGGACCTAGCATTGCTTTTCCTCCTGTCAGAAGGCACACATACACAGGAGTGCAAACATGCAGGCCTGGCCTGCCTGTGCAACATGTACATAATTCATGGGCTGCGATCGCTTTGGCCTGGATAAAGTATACCCTACAGAAGCCTGCACGGAGATTAGCAAGTGGCCACCTGGGAGCACTTCTGGGAAAGGGGTGAGTCCCCAGAAGGCTGGGGGATTGTGGGTGGCGAGGGTCAGTTACTATATGCTTTCACAAGTTTTATCTCATTGCATCTTCATAGAAGCCCAGTGTGGGAGTTACTATTGCTCCCATTTTACAGATGAGGAAACTGAGGCTCAGAAGTCAAGTAGCTTATCCATTTTCACACAGAAGGAAGAAGCAGAGCTCCCTATCCTGCACCAAGCTGCTTCATGCAGGCAACCCACAACCCCTGTCTAGCTCAACTCCCCTCTGCCACCCAGTTTGGGGCCTTAGAAGAGTCATCAGTGAGGACATCTGAGCTCAGCAGACTGGATGCTAAAGGAAGAGAGAATGAGGACTGAATTCCTCCAGCAGAGTCAGCCTGACCTCTGCCCTGGCAAATGTCTGGCCTGTGCCCTGCTCGGGCTTCCCAGGAGACCTCAAAGCTGGGGGAGAAACAGTCTGGTCCTCCCCTGCACACATGCCAAGAATTCCCAAGAGCCCTTCAGAGCTGGAAGGGACATGCTAGGTGACCTTGAGCCCAACCATGAGCAAGAGCAACTCAAGGTCCAGAGCAGGAAAGGACTTGTCCAAGATCCCATGATGGAAGAGTCCAGTCAGTCCACAAATATCCAGGCGGGCAGCGGCCAGGTGCTGGGGACACTGGGATGAATGGCTTGGCCCTCAGGGTGCTCCCACTCAGCTGATGTTCGGACCCTTGTGAACTGCCCAGCCAGCTTCTCCAGCCCCATCTCCAATGTCCCACCTCTCCTCCCTCTGCCTCCATCACCCCAGGCTCTACACAGAGTCCAGAAGGTGTAACTTACCCGGTTGCCACCTCTGTACCTGTGCTTCAGGCTGTTGTCTTTCCAAGAAGGTCCTTCCTGGCTGGCCAGAGCCTGTCTACCCCTCCAACCCCCAGGTGACCTCTGCTCTTCTGTGCAGAGACTAACCTCAGATTCCTGAGCCCAGCTCAGGCCAACGGAGCCCAGAGGAAGTGCTCCTTCCCTCTTCTGAGCCTCCCCTCACTCCTGACAACATCAAGGAACTCCTTCTGTGTGAAAATGGGCAAGCTACTTGACTTCTGAGCCTCAGTGTCCTCATCTGTAATATGGGAGCAATATTAACTCTGTCTAGGGTAAATGTTCCTGGAACTATCTCCCTTACCCACCTCTGGACCAGCAACTACAGAGCCACTGAACTCAGCAGTAACTGCATCACCCACCTACCTCCCACAAAGACCCCTAACAATAAAAAAAAAAAACAAAAACACTTTTTCTTTTAGAGCTAGTATTTATCTTTCTTTAAAAACCCTTAGTGGGCACAAGGAAATGAAATGAAATGTTCTTAGTCAGACGCATCTGGCATTTCCAAACGCTGGCTGTGCGCCTGGCACCCAGGAGATGTCTGAGAGATGTGTGTTTGGTGACTGAAAGAATCAAAACATCTCCACCATTCACTTCCTCCTGTTGCCTGAAACTCCACTGTTATTACCAATTCTTTCCTGGGGCCAAACGGTCCTCCCGCAGATCCTCTCTCAAAAGGCCAGCTGCCCGGGGCAGAAACAAGCTCTAGCTGAAGCCTTCTGTGCCAAATTGGAAAGTGAGGGTATACAGATCCGCTCTCCCCTGTGTTTTCTCCAGGCTATCAGCCCCCAGACTCTGCTCTGCGACAAAGCAGCCACGTGTTCAGGCAAGCTTGGGAAAGGCTGGTGGCACTCGTGCCACAGGTTGGGGATCTCTCATGCATATCAACACAGTAAAGGCCCTGAGAAGTCCTGTTCTGAGCTATGTGACCTTACATTTCCCAAATCTATGCGTCCTGGGACCCAGAACCATCCCAGGGAATCAGGGCTCCACAGAGCACAGTCCAGGCAGTGTGGACCAGATGGTGGGCCCAGGCTCACTGCAGGACTAGTATGTGTGCTAAAGGCAAGCCCACACTCCCCGCAGGCCAATCCAGAGGCAGATGATCCTGCCCCAGCTTTGTGACAGAAGCAGTAAAAGAACAGGGCCTCACAGGGCTTGCAAACGGAGCACAGGAGAGGGAAGAGGGAAGAGGTAATAGGCCAGGCTGGAGACCTGAATTCCCACTGCAATTCTGTGCTCACTGCTGACCACTGGGAAAGGGACCTCCCCCAGCTGAGCTGAGTTTCCACTGTCTACAAAACAGAGATAATGCTATTCTCAGGGCTGCTGTGAAAATGCAGTGGGGTGCTGCAGGCAGAGGTGAATTATAAAGTCCTGTGCTGTGTACATCATGATATACCTGTGTGTGCGTATGGGAGGGTGTGCTCATGTCTTGATTGATCACAAGCCACTGCAGAGGTTCTCAATCAGGATGGATAGGTGATAGATGCAAGACCCAGGGACAGAAATTTCTAGTGAATAGCTACGAGTGAATGAATCAATGAAGCAATTCAATTGGTCAATAAGCTCAATTGTCCCATTTCTCAGTCCCCAACTGGTAGAAGCAGCAAATTAGGAAATATAGGGACAAGAGGGGAGGAAAAAGAGGTGCTGGACCATTGGAGGCAGATCTGTGGGCAGCAAATGAAGGGTCAGGGAGAGAAGAGTCAGGACCCTACAAAGGCAGAAAATGTTGTTGAACAAGTGAGCAGTCCTGGGTCATGGGGTGCAGGAAACCTGTGGGGTCTCAGCTGGTCTCGGCTCTTCGAGCAAAGCAGTCAGTGTTCACCATCCCAGGAAGTTAACCATGTGGGCCTTGTGCAGGGAAAGGAAGCCATCACTCCTTTTTGAAAAAGTTTCCAACCCAAACTATTAGACGGTTGTTTTTAAAGGGAACAGGGAGCAGGAGGAAGCCTCAGGGACACAAGCCTTAGCTGCCTGAAAAAATAGGCTCGGATGGTAAAGAATCTGCCTGCAATGCAGTAAGACCTGGGTTTGATCCCTGGGTCAGGAGGATCCCCTGGAGAAGGGAATGGCAACCCACTCCAGTATCTTTGCCTGGAAAATTTCATGGACAGAGGAGCTTGGTGGGCTACAGTCCATGGGATTGCAAAGAGTCGGACACAACTGAAACTAACACTTTACATTTTTATACCAACTCATCAACATATTCACGCACAGAACAAACTACTTTTTTTTTTTTTTTTCGTTGGCTGCATGGGGATCTTAGCTCCCTGGGATGGAACCCATCCCCCAGCAGTAGAAGCACAGAATTTAAGCACTGGACTGCCAGGGAAGTCCTGACAAACATTTTGAAAATGCCTACTGTGTGCCAGGTAAGTGCTGTTAGGCACTGGGGGGAAGGGATACCAGGCCTCGTTGGACAGTGTAACACACTGAAGACCTGGATAGACTAATGAAGTGTTGGGTCACTTGAGGATAGTGAAGGAGGTGCTGGAGAAAAAAGCCACAGACAGGAATTCTGGAGGACCAAACTAATCACCATGTGACTTCAGGCAAGTGACCTTCCTTCTTTGAGCCTCCACATTCTCATCCAAAAAGTGGGGCAGATTAAAAAAAAAAAAATTACTTAAAGTACTACTCTGCACCAGGAACTGGACCAGCAGTTACAGATCTTATCTAATGCACACAGCCAGCAAGACAGCTGCTACTATTTGTGGTAGGGAATGATTGTCCCTTTTACAGATGAGCAAATTGAGGCTCAGCTGGTTACTCACATGCCTGAGGGCAGAGAGTTGGCAGGAGCCAGAATTAAAACCCAGGTTTGCCTGACTCCAGAGCTCCCCTTCTCTGGCCCTCCCAAGCAAGTCCCACACTGCCTCTCACAGATGGCCGCTAAGGTTCGGTGACATCAGGAATAGCAAACTGCTTTATAAAAGATAAAGTATCCTGTGACCAAAACCAAAGAGAAATCAGTCTTGATCCTCCAGGAAAACAAACATTGAAGTTCACAGGAGCATTGAGAACTAGCTGCAACCCAGAACTCCTGGGTTCCTGATCCCTCTACCTCCTTGACCAACTTCTTCCCAGGGAAAGGGCAGTCCCAGGAGCCCCGGGCAACCTCCCACAACCCATGCAGTGCCCTCCCAGACTGGAAATGGCCTCACGCACAACAACCTCTGTGGTCCTCCTCTGCTGAGGACCTAGATGCCCTGGCCTGGTGTGAGTGGGGGTAGGGGCTGGACAGTCAAGAGCCCCGCAGCTCCTTGGCCACACGGACAAGCCAGTCACTTCATCTCTCTGAGCCTTGAGTTTCCCCACCCACAAAAGAGGGATTAAAGCAGACAGACCTCACGTGGGAAAGGATCTGCTTGGAGGAGGGACTCGACAAATATAACTGACCTTTTGTGGGATGAGTTTAACTGGGTGGGTAGAAGGAAATCCAGGCTCTCAAAATCCCTGTTTGAGGAGGCAGGCGCTGCCCTACCCACCAGGAATCCCCCCATCCCCACTCCCTGTCTAACCTTAAATGTGCCCTGGCCTGAGAGGTGAGCTTAGCCCTACCACCACTGCCATCAGCAGGACCCTAATTTGCTGATTTCCCAGGGTGGTGGGAGCCCAGGTAAATGAGAAAGAGAAAGGGGGGCTTCAGCTGAACTGTACCCATCTTTACTGGAGACATCTGGGACCCTGGGCACAGACATCCTCATAGACCTACTGTGGCCCAGAGAGGCTGCTACCTGGCTTCAGGCCACACAGCAAGTCAGGAGTCAGGTGGGTGCTGGGACCCAGGCCTTTGAGACCTAGCCCAGACCACTCTCCACTACCCCTGGGTCCCCGTTTTGGAGCATGGATAAAACCCAGAGACGAAGAACAGCGAAAAGAGTCAAGATGAGGTACCCACCCCCACATCATGCTGCTCAGAGGCGCTGGCCACTGACAACTGAGCTCCCAAGACAGAGGTTGAAAAACAACACCCAGTTGCTCTGCTGTTCCCTGCCTCACTCACTGCAGGTACTGACACGCACATTTCTGTACGGGCTCAGCCTGCTTCTGCACAGGCCTCAACAAAAGGAAGGAGGTTCCAATTGCAGCATAGTGGACTTCAGTTCAGTTCAGTTCAGTTGCGCAATCGTGTCCGACTCTTTGTGACCCCATGAATCACAGCACGCCAGGCCTCCCTGTCCATCACCAACTCCCGGAGTTCACTCAGACTCATGTCCATTGAGTCCATGATGCCATCCAGCCATCTCATCCTTGGTCGTCCCCTTCTCCTCCTGCCCCCAATCCCTCCCAGCATCAGGGTCTTTTCCAATGAGTCAACTCTTCGCATAAGGTGGCCAAAGTACTGGAGCTTCAGTTTTAGCATCATTCCTTCCAAAGAAATCCCAGGGTTGATCTCCCTCAGAATGGACTGGTTGGATCTCCTTGCAGTCCAAGGGACTCTCAAGAGTCTTCTCCAACACCACAGTTCAAAAGCATCAATTCTTCGGCGCTCAGCCTTCTTCACAGTCCAACTCTCACATCCATACATGACCACAGGAAAAACCATAGCCTTGACTAGACGGACCTTAGTCGGCAAAGTAATGTCTCTGCTTTTGAATATACTATCTAGGTTGGTCATAACTTTTCTTCCAAGGAGTAAGCGCCTTTTAATTTCATGGCTGCAGTCACCATCTGCAGTGATTTTGGAGCCCAAAAAAACAAAGTCTGACACTGTTTCTACTGTTTCCCCATCTATTTCCCATGAAGTGATGGGGCCAGATGCCATGATCTTCGTTTTCTGAATGTTGAGCTTTAAGCCAACTTTTCCACTCTCCTCTTTCACTTTCAACAAGAGGCTTTTTAGCTCCTCCTCACTTTCTGCCATAAGGGTGGTGTCATCTGCATATCTGAGATTATTGATATTTCTCCCAGCAATCTTGATTCCAGCTTGTGTTTCTTCCAGTCCAGCATTTCTCATGATGTACTCTGCATATAAGTTAAATAAGCAGGGTGACAATATACAGCCTTGACGTACTCCTTTTCCTATTTGGAACCAGTCTGTTGTTCCATGTCCAGTTCTAACTGTTGCTTCCTGACCTGCATACAGATTTCTCAAGAGGCAGGTCAGGTGGTCTGGTATTCCCATCTCTTTCAGAATTTTCCACAGTTTACTGTGATCCACACAGTCAAAGGCTTTGGCATAGTCAATAAAGCAGAAATAGATGTTTTTCTGGAACTCTCTTGCTTTTTCCATGATCCAGCGGATGTTGGCAATTTGATCTCTGGTTCCTCTGCCTTTTCTAAAACCAGCTTGAACATCAGGGAGTTCACGGTTCACATATTGCTGAAGTCTGGCTTGGAGAATTTTGAGCATTACTTTACTAGCATGTGAGATGAGTGCAATTGTGCGGTAGTTGGAGCATTCTTTGGCATTGCCTTTCTTTGGAATTGGGATGAAAACTGACCTTTTCCAGTCCTGTGGCCACTGCTGAGTTTTCCAGATTTGCTGGCAAATTGAGTGCAGCACTTTCACAGCATCATCTTTCAGGATTTGAAACAGCTCAACTGGAATTCCATCACCTCCACTAGCTTTGTTCGTAGTGATGCTTTCTAAGGCCCACTTGACTTCACATTCCAAGATGTCTGGCTCTAGATTAGTCAACACATCATCATGATTATCTGGGTCATGAAGATCTTTTTTGTACAGTTCTTCCGTGTATTCTTGCCACCTCTTCTTAATATCTTCTGCTTCTGTTAGGTCCAGACCATTTCTGTCCTTTATCGAGCCCATCCTTGCATGAAATGTTCCCTTGGTATCTCTAATTTTCTTGAAGAGATCTCTAGTCTTTCCCATTCTGTTCCTTTCCTCTATTTCTTTGCATTGATTGCTGAAGAAGGCTTTCTTATCTCTTCTTGCTATTCTTTGGAACTCTGCATTCAGATGCTTATATCTTTCCTTTTCTCCTTTGCTTTTTGCTTCTCTTCTTTTCACAGCTATTTGTAAGGCCTCCCCAGACAGCCATTTTGCCTTTTTGCATTTCTTTTCCATGGGGATGGTCTTGATCCCTATCTCCTGTACAATGTCACGTTAGACACAAGAAAGAACTTCCTGAGGCAGCATTAGAAATGGACAGTGCAGGTAGAAAGGAAACAGGATGAAAGTGGTTGTGGAGTCTCTTTTAAAATACAAGATGCTTGGACTTCCCTGGTGGTCCAGAGGTTAGAGTCTGCCTTGCAATGCAGGGGACGCAGGTTGGATGCCCAGCCAGGGAACTAAGAATCACATGACTTGGAGCAACTAAGCCCAAATACCACATCTAGAGAGAGTCCATTCGTAGCAATGAAAGATCCGCATGATGCAAGGAAGATCCCAAGGAGCCAAATAAATACGTATTTTTTTAAAATACAAGATGCTATCTCATCCATCAGGGCTTCCCAGGTGGCGATAGTGGTGAAGAACCCGCCCACCAATACAGGAGACATGAGAGATGCCGGTTTGATCCCTGGGTCGGGAAGATCCCTTGTAGGAGGGCATGGCAACCCACTCCAGTATTCTTGCCTGGAGAAGCCCATGGACAGAGGGGCCTGGCGGGCTACAGTCCAGCGGATTGCAAAGAGTTGGACAGGACTGAAGTGACTTAACACGCATGCACGCATCCCATCCATGAATTCATTTTAGCTTCAAAACAGACCTGGAAGGTAAGTGTGGTACCCTTTTCTTCTGTTTATCCTTACTTTTTAGGTGGGCAACTGAGGCTCAGAAAGTGTAACTTACCCAATGTCTTCAAAGCTCTAAAGAGGCAGAGCTGGGCTGCAAAGCCAGGACTGACACGGCAGCTGGTTGAGATCAAGGCACGACCACACCCACCCCTGGCATCTCGCTGCTCCTCCTCAGCCTCAGACACTGTTGGAGATTTCCATCAGGGTGAAGAGGGAGTGCTTGGTGGTGGCCAGCTATTAAGGAGAGGGCTCTGCATTCTAGGACTACCCTGCTGTCCCCACAACGCCACGCCTCAAAGGCCTCCAGACACTTTGCACACAATGTGGCCCGACACATCTTCTGACTATGCACCTGAGCTCATCTGACGCCAGCCTCCCTGTAGCCTTTGCCTGACTCCTGAGATAAGGCCGTCCCTGGTAAGACCACCCTGGAAGCTACCTGCAGCTTGATCTAGGGGGAAGAGGCATGGGCCAGGGTGAGCCCCGAGGTCCCTGCCTCCTCTGCAGGAACAAGTGAAGGGGAGGCCTGGCTCCTCCAGCCAGGCTCAGCAATCTCTGAGTCACTGCCGGGCCCTGGGAGGGCTTAGCCCTGTTTCACTGCTGAGGAAACAGAGGGCCAGGTCAGCCAGGCCACTTGCCCACTGTCAAAGAATAAGAAATAATTGAATAAGAAACTGAGCAGGGATTCAAACCCATGTCTGTCTGATTCCAGAAGCCCTGTGTGTCACCAGAGCCTCATTCCACCCCGGAGCATCATTCTACCCCGGAGCGTCTTCCTTGTGCTCTGCTTGCTGCAGCCCCTAGGGCCGCGCCTCCGGGCCTTACGCTTCCTCTTCCTAGAACACCCTTCCCACCCAATTCAGACCAGTAGAGTTCCTAGCCTATCTTTGAAGATTCATTTCAAATGCCCCCTTCTCCATGAAGCCCCCCGGCTTCTCTCGTTCTCTTCTGAGCTCCTGTGCTTTTGCTTGTATCCTGCTCAGAGCGGCCTGCCCTGCCCTGTGAGGAAAAACTTGACCCACACCCTAACCCTTCCTTGCCACCCAGCCTTGGGGCTTCTCCAGGGTGGTGACACCCAAGTCTTCTTCCTCCAAGCTCTTCATGCAGACTTGGTGGTGGAACTTGGGGACATCTCATCCAACTGCCTTTTTTTTTTTTTCTGACAAATAAGCCATTTATTCTCAAGCAGAAAAAAACCAAATATCCATTTTGATTTTCAAAACACCCTGGACATCCTCTTAGAGCATTTATCACATTAAATCAGTTATTTGATTACAGTCATCCCTCAGTATCTGCGAGGGACTGGCAACTGCTCTCGGACACTGAGCCTTAATAGAATGAGAGGCCACTTCTCACAGGACGTGATTTGCGGGGGAGGACGCGGGGAGGGGGGCGGTAACTGACAGGTAAGTGTCCACAATGGGGTCAGGCCGTGGGGAACGGTCACAGCCCTTGTCACCGGGGCAGAGTCTAGACTGAGGGCGGTGACAGTCCCCATCCTCTCATTAAAGGTCCGGCCACATTGTGAGTACTGGGCTCCCACTGTCTGATTTGTGAAAATGGTAAAGACCGTTATTTCCTGGGCACTTCCTGCTCACCAGGCACCGTCCCAAGCACTTTCCATTCACTCACTCATCAATCTTCACAACAACCCTCTGAGGTACTCTCTGCTATTCCCAGTTCAAAGACGAGGAAACCCAGGCACAGGGAGGTTAAGGGAGCAGTGGTTAATCCCCCAGCCATATTATGGCAGAGTCAGGATTTCAGGAGAAAGTCTGGTTTTAGAGCCTGTGTTCTAACCATTATTCCATGCTTCCTGACCCAAAGGGCAGAGACACACACTGGAAACTCACAGCTAGGTCCTCTGAGGACCAGTGGGAGCAGAGCTGGGCCAAGTGGTGGGGATGGTGGCCAGGGGCCTGAGCACCAGTCTCAAAGGGGTGCTTTCCACTGGTGAGGCAAAAATAGAAAGATGGGTGCCCCTAGCACTCCTCTCGGAGAGGATTGTGGAAGATGGAATGCTCTGGGGTGGGGCTGAGATCCCCTTTGAAAGGGATAAACTCAAGTATCAAAGATGAGCCTTAAACTGCATCCCTTGGAGGGTGAGTCCAGCGCACCTCATAGGTTTTGCCGGAAAGCCTTGCGTTTGTTGTTTGCCTCTCTGGGCCCAGCCCACTTTGCGTCAGGGCCCCTGGAGGCTGAGGTGTTGAGTTATCTGCTATTGGTTTCTGGGAGGTTCACCCACTGGGAAACTCCAATGGGAGACTGGAGGAAGGAAGGGAGTGGAAGTTTTATTCCACCACTGGGGCCCCTGGGTTACCTAGGTCTCTCTCCTACAGGCCAGAGCCTCTCTTCTGATAGCTGACCACTTCCTCCTGGGGCACCTGCAGCCCTGGGCAGGAACCGGCCTCCTGCAGCTGTGCTCCCTTTGCTAGTTTGCCACACCCCGTTGTCTGAGCAGCTCACTCTGGGCTCACACACCCTACCTTGCTGGGCCAGAGCAGAGGAGATCAGGTACTGTTGCCAGTGACACTTTTTGCAGTCTTTCTTCCCCCCTCAGAGTCCCCTCTAAATGTGCATGAAACACATAATTACATAATTGGGGTCTGCAGGGGAGTATGTTACTAAGTGTGCAGATCTCTGCTCTCTCAGCCTGGGCCAGCACTCAGAGCAGGTTGGGAGCAGGGAGCAGGACTGGGCCATGACGGCAGGAGGCAGAGTTCAGTGAGGACAGCCATGGCCAGTGTGAGCACTCATGACACGGTAGGCACTGTGTACTATACACCAAGCACTTCATTCACTTCTCAGAACCTCCCCAAGGAGGTTGCACATCCTATTTGCGCATTTTACAGAAGAGAATACTGGTGCTCAAAAAGCAAAGCTGAAATGACTCTCCCAGGGTTGTATTTCCAGTAAGTGACAAAGCCAGGGCTCAAATGCGACTTTCCCTGCTTCTGAAACCCATCCTGGTAACTAACCTGAAATAATTTTCTTGGATTGGCTTTCAACAGAGGCAGCTGACTTAAATGGGGTCAATTATTGGTGAGGGCCACACGAGGCCTCCAATGTCTCCCCAGTACCCTCCCCGAGATGAAAAAAAAAAAAACCTCTGGCATTCTTTAGTTCTCCCAGGTGGGACGGAGGCCCCAAGCAGGCGGTGCAACTGGGTGTCCGGGTTGGAAAAACAAGCAGATTCAGACAAGGCTTCATTGTTAAGGAGAGCTTGACTCTTGGGCCATTAAAACAAAACCAAGCAAGACAAAATACTTGCTGCCTTGTCTTATCTCTTAGAGAGAAGGGGGATGGGAAGGGCCCCAAGACCGGCTGCTGATCTCTCCCTATGTTAGCCTCCATCTCCAAGACCCAGCTTCAGGTGGCTGGGCCAGTAGAAAGAACAGTGCAGGGGGAGCCCAGAGAGCCCATTATCCAGAGTCCAGCAGGCTCTGCCACTGTCTGTGACCTTCTACTGCACACTGCTGGCATGGCCAGTGCCACACTGGTGCTTCCTGTACGTGGCCTCATTTGGTCTCTATGGTCCTTTCAGAGAGAGATGTTATTTCTGTTTTCAGATGAGGACACTGAGGCTCAGAGAAGATACTCAAGCAGGGATCAGAGGGGTGTTGGAATCTAGGTTTATCAGATTGCAAAGTCTTTCCAGTCCCTGTTTCTCCAGGGAGGGCAATATCCTGGAAGCAATGAGCTCCTTGTCTCGGGGATGTACGGATATCACCTGGGGATGCGGTAGGAGGTGCGCTGCAGAGGGTGGCCAGGTGGTTCTCAATCTCAGTTGTGCTTTGACATTACCTGGGGAGTTTTAAAAACTACTGTTGTGTAGGTCTTGCCCCAGGAGTGGGGACCAGGCAGGACTTTTAAAAGTTTCTGCAGTGACTCTAGTGTATGCAGCAAATTTGAGAGCCATGGGCCCAGATGCTCACTATAACCTCTTCCACCCTACACCTTATAAAGGAAAGAAGGGCTTTGTTACTCTGACCTCATTTTCCAAGAGAGGCAAAAATCAGGCAAAACATAAGGGCCAAGGTCATGTCTTCAGGGCCCACCATCAGCTGTGAGTGCAGGAGCGTGAGGGGACCCTGACTTTAGGGTGTCTCTGGGGTGAACTTTTCAAAAGATACTTGGGGGGTCCTGGCTGCTTTGTTAGTGGAAGAAAAGTTTCTCTTTGAGCCTCCTGGGTGGGAGGGTGAGGCAAATTCTTCAAGGCCTTTTTTTCTTTTACAGAGAGTTCACTCATTCAAAAGCTAAACAGCTGTAGGATTAACGCTGGAAGACCACCTCTGCCGGTGGGCGTGCTTTGGGAGCAAGAAGATAAAAGAACTCCAAGCAAGGCCTGTTTATTCTTTTCCGTTGGCGATTTGGTCCCAGGCCTGGCAAGAGCTGAGGCTCTGAGACCTCGGCCCACACTTCCTCCCACCTGCCTCCTTGGTGCCCTCCAGGAGGATGTCACAGATGGCAAGATAGCATGGGGCAGGGGGAAGATGGAGGCCTGTGGAGTCCAGCAGATCCAGAGTCTGCCCAGGCAGGGACTCCTCCTGGACAGGAACCACTCCTCTCTGAGCCTTTGCCTACTGTTGCCCGCAAAGTGATACCAGGGTGAGTGTGCGTGCATGCGTGTTAAGTGATACTTTTCAATGCAGTTCCAGGAGCACCACCTCCAGGAAGCCTTTCCAGACTCCATCTCTGTCCTGCACTGAACAAACTCAGCCCCTGGCCTCCTCCACCACATTGCGTGTTGTCACTGCTTCTGTGTGCTTACCTCCTGAGGAGGCCGGGTATTCATTCATTATCCAGGGCAGCTGCCCTGTGCCTGGGACTCATTCCCTATGTCCATGCTGCGCACTCATTCTTTCAGACTCCAGAAGGTGCTCAAGATACAGGCAACAACAGCACATATGCACTGAGTGCTTATTATATGCCAGGCATTTTTCTGAGTGTTTTACATGAATAATGCATTTCATCCTCACAACTGTCCCCATTTTACAGATGGAGAAACTGAGACCCAGAGAGGTTAAATCACTTGCCCAAGTCACATGGCTAGAAAGTGTGCACTTGGGCTGTGATCTGAGCATTGTCCTCTAACCATTACAGATGTCCACGGGGTCGGCCCCCGCCTTGGGAGCTCAGTCTTCACAATTTGGCGGTTTTGTATCTGTGTTTACTTGTTGAATGTCTGTTCCCCTCATGGACCAAAATCTCCAGTCATGTTATGTTTTGTAATATGTAATCATGTGTGTGTGCAGAGGGAGAGGGAGACCAAATGAACACTGCTTCCCTTAAAGGAAGGATTCATTCTGCTCAGCATCTGCTACCTGGACTCCAGACGGCTCCTCCCAACTGGGTCATTCCTGCTGTGAAGGTCTGGGAAGGACCAGGTCCCTGGACATCCCTCCTGGTCCTGACCTCTCCTAGAACTTGGCCTACCTACTGGGAGGGTGGTGGGAATGGCAGTTCTCCAAATCTGATGATCTGCCAGAGTCCTCCCCAGGTGGCAAAGCCTCCTCCTGGGCGAAGCCCTCCCTGCTGCTTGGTACACCTTCCCTCCCAGCCTCAGTGGCTGGGCTCTTCCATCAGCTTCTTACTGAGTCACTTGATCACGAAGCAACTGAGGGGACAGGCAAGGGGACTCATGCTGACGGAGTCTGTGTGTCAGGCCTGGCACCTGCCTCCCATTGTCTCATTTAACCCCTGCAACACTGTGATTTCCGGTGCCATTTTATAGAGAAGGAAACAGGGGTACAAAGATTGAGTAACTTGCCTAAGGGGCAGCTTGCACTGTCTCTCCTGGGACGGGATAGAGGCACCCACTCTGTGCCAGGCACTCTGGGAGCAGGGGGAGAATTGGATGGCAAAGAATCTGCTTCTGACTGGCTAGCAAAGGAATCAGACCTACATAAACCCAATCCACAGGCCACAGCAGGCAAGTAAGGGCTGTGGATCTGTAGAGGAGGAGTCCTGGAAGCTTCTAGAAGGAAACATCTTCAGGCCTGGCTCGCTTCCTCATTGCTCCACTCCCACGACCACCACAGGAAGAAGGGCAAGCCTTGGCCGACAAAGTTCTGGTGCCCCGTGGGTCCTGCCCTGGAGGCTGTAAAGGGAGGAGGCAGCTCTCAGCCAGCTGCCCTGCCAGTGACCCCACTGTGACCAGGCCCGCCTGCCTCCAGCCCTGCCAACCTGGCCTGGCCCAGCCGGCTCCCAATCACAGGGTCGTCTCGGCCCAGTTAATGACCATGCTCCAGCAGCCCAGGCTGCCTCCCTCCTTCAGGGGGAGGAGGCAGCGGCTAACTACAGAGCCTGCTGGTCCAGACAGTGCCTGGGCCAAAAATCACAGCCGCCCATCGTACCACATCCTCTGGCTCTGATGCTGTGGTCTCCTCCCCTACCTTCCAGGGTCACAAAGGACACTGCAGAAGGCTGGAGCTCTGGAAGCTCGGATACCCCACCCCCCTCCCCATAGACCCGGGAAACAGGACCACAGACGGGTCTGATTCACCCCAAGTCATACAGCCAGCCAGTGCAGGGTCCAGGACCCCCTGCTCAGCCCAGCACTGCCCTTCCCTAGCCCTGGGAAGAAGGACCATTTCCAGGCTTTTCACATGTGCAGTTTGCTCTCGAGGTACTTGGGTGGAGTTGAGGAGGCAGGACATCTAACAGCTGCTGTGCTGTCTGTTCAGCCGCAGATAACAGCGCACTCCTGACTTCTCCCACCATCTAGCTGTGTGACCTTGGGCAAGACAAGGAGCCTTTCTGAGCCCTAGTTTCTGGGGCCTAACAGTAGCTTCCTCCCAGCATTGTGAATGAGAGGGTCTGTAAAACAGCACCGTGTCTAGCTCAGAACAAGTATTCCAGAGCATTAGCAATTGCTCTCTCACCATCACAGCAGTACTAAGTGAACCTGTGGATGCTATTACCAGCTGTAAAGTGGGAAGCAATGGCAGGGATTGCTTATACTATTACTATGAGGTGTGAAAGACTTAGAGGCCCTGTGACCAGAGGCTTGGGTAATCCAGGAATGTTTCTCAGTGGGGGTGAGGGGCTGGGGGGGACTTATGTTCTGAATTGGGCCTTGACTGATGGGGAAGTGGGCAGAGCGGAGGATGGTACGGACAATGGGGAAGAAAAGTGAAAGTGTAGTCACTCAGTGTCTGACTCTCTGCGACCCCATGGTCTGGCCATGGACTTCTCCGGGCAAGAATACTGGAGTGGGTTGCCGTTCCCTTCTCCAGGGGATCTTCCTGACTCAGGGATCAAACCTGGGTCTCCTGCACTGCAGGCAGATTCTCTACCATTTGAGCTATCAGGGATGCCCACGGATGATGGGAGGAACCCCATAAACAAAGGGGCCACACATGGTGTGTCTAGGAAGCAGTGATGAGCAATGGCCAGGGGTCCATGCACTGGCTTTGGTGGGCAAGACCTTGAATGCACAAAGAGGCCTAGTCTCCATCTTACTGGTAAGGAGTCACAGAGGGTTCCCAGCCGGGCCCTGTGATGCTTTCTGCAGTGTGAATTCTGCCTGGCATTCAAGGCTCTCCACCATCTGGCCACCCCCCCCACTTATTCACACCCCTCTCTGACCCCAAAGATTCATCATCACTCTAAGTTCTCCCCGCCTCCCTGCTTATTACACCGGCTCATCTTTCCTACCATTAGACCACCTTGTGGCTCACATTCACAGTGAGGCACTCTTTCATTAAATGCCTATCAGGCCATCTTTATGTATATGACCTCACAGTTACCTGTAGCTAACCTCATTTTACAGAGGAGGGAGCAGAGGCCTGGCCATGCAGGTGCTTGCTCACAGTCACACAATAAGTAAGTGGCACAGCCAGAATTCAACCTTGAGCTGATGTCAGGACCGCTACTCTCTACAGCAAGTTGCCTCTAGCCCCTGTCTAGACACCTTTCTCCTTGATAAAGCCTTGGGTGACTCTGGTCCCCAAGAGCCTCTCCCAGCCACCCCTCCTGACCCATTTGGAATCAGGGGCCCAACAGCTTGATACTTGTTCGTCTAGCTTGGTTTCCATTGTTTCCTGCAGGCCCACCTTGCTCCCTTTAAGAGAGCTGGGGTTGATAACAGGTCACTTTTTTCCTGTCGCCCCTTTCTGCCATGTCTAAGACTCGATCTAGCACTGACAGGAACAACCTGCCTCTCTGGTGGGGTTCAGTAACCCAGCTGAACACAGAGCAATCAATTTCTCCAAGCTGCCTCCCAGCAAGGGGAGCCATAACTTATTTACTGCACCTTTGTGGCTAGGGAGGCCAGACAATCGGCCAGAGGGAATGAACACCCACTCCCCCCAACCCTGAAGGGAGCCAGCAGCCCTGAGGTGAGGGGTCAGAACCCAAAGCCCCCTTGCCAGGGCCCCCAAGCAGATTCAAAAGGGTTATAGGATGAAGGCGGTGGCTCAGGGGTGCCTGACCCTTACAGCTGAGCAAATCCAGGTCTGTGAACCTGCAACAGTGGCCTCCATTCCTACCCAAGGCAAGTCTGAGAATTTCTCTGGCTTTCCTGGTCAAAAATTCAAGCTTCCTTTTCTTACAGGGAAGGAAATAGCTGTCTGGCCACGTGCTGTATATTTATATATCATTTAAACCTCACAACAACCTTGTAAAAGAGGAGTTTAATTCACAGAGAAGCAGCTGGGGCTCAGAGGAGTGAAGTGACTTGCCCAACACCACATGGCCAGTGGGAGGAATCAGAGCAGATTTCTGCTGCCTGGTGTGACTCACTGCTGTCTGCCCATGCGCTCAGTCCGCCCCATTGAGTGCTAGTCCCCACAATCCCTTCTCTATCCGGACACCTTCCAGGGCCTCTGGTACAGTCAGCATTCAGTTCCTGAAGCAAACTCAAAGGCTCTGTGCAGATGGTTTGACCTCTCTGAGCCTCAGTTTCCCACACAAGGTAGCCATTAGCAACAAGCCCTGTCTTAGCAAACACCACTCTTTAGCACTTGACAGTGGGCTGGACGAGATGGCCCTATTCTCTGAGCAGGTAACATATCACCTGCCTTGACTCCATTTTACAGGTGAGGCGTGGAGCCACGGATGCATCCAAGAGGCCCCTGGGGGGCACCCCAGTCTCCTCTGCCTCACTCTGTGTTCCAGATCCTTTCTACTCCACCATGAAATGAGATCACAGGTGTGAGATTATCTCACCAAAGAGAAGCTTTGTTAGATGCGGGATTATTATGAGCATTTGAACCCCCAGGGAAGGTAGGGGCTGGGAATCCCAAGCCCCTCCAGTCACTTTCTCTTCCAGTTTCCCCAAACATTCACCCTCAGAGACAGAGCTTCCTGTCTTCAGCTGACCGCTCCACCCTCCCCTACCTCCCAGGGGCTTTCCAAGGTGGTTTCCCCTAGACTCCAGGAAGCTGGGCACAGCAGGGGTTAACTAGTCCCAGCCAAGGCCACCAGGGCTCCTATTGAGACCACGTTCCCTCCCCACCAAGAACAAGAGCCCACAGAGTCCACGCCAAGCACTCTTTCACAACATCCCTCTCCATGCACAACCCCAGGAGGCAACAGGACCCCTGCCTGGGAATCCGGCCCCTGGGACTGTGCCCTTCGCCCTGGCAGCCCCAACCCTGAGAACTTGTGCAAACCCCTGCCCTCACGGACCACAGGTGTCTTGCAGGTTCCCCTGACCAGGAGAGAGTGCAGTCAGACTTCAGGTCTGGGCCAGAGGCTGTGGGGCTGCTGGTCTGTCTCAGGCCCCAGCACCAACCACATGGATTCTCACAACAGCCTCCTATGTGGTCACTGAGACCTTACATCAGGGGTGGGAAAACCCCAGCCACCCATCCAGAAGACGCTAACCAGGGAAGCGGAGTGGATACCTTGAAGGATGTTTGGGAAGGTTTTTCTCAAGTGTAATTCTCGCTCAACCTGTCACTTGCTTTAGGACCTCAACAATTGGTACCCCCTTGTCCCCAGGCCTCAGTGTCCTCCTTTCCAATGTTAAGCATGTGTGCCGGGTGAGTGCTGAGGGCCTCATCTCCTTCAGCTCTGATAGGCTTTGACTTGGGGACCTCTATGGTGTGTTCTCCTAGCAGATAAGCAGCGTCTCAGGACCTCCTAGCCTCTTAGAGACGCTGGATCCTGGCACACAGGGGACGGGGCAGCTGTCAGGGAGCGAAGCTGTGAAACTGGTAAGCTTCCCACTTCTGCTCTCAACTCTGGATCACCTTTCCTGGGGATGACATGACAACGGGGTGGGAGGGAAAGAGGCCAGGAGAGACCACCTCCCAGCCTCAAGATCAGCTCTCCGATAGCCCGGTGGCCCCACCTTGACCCCTCCCCCCCACCTCCTGCCTGGCAGCTATGCACTTCCTTTCTTTTCCTCTCCATTCTCTGCTCCTCTCCCTCTCCAGCCTAACACTCCTCCCCAGTCTCAGCACCAGAGTAAAAAAGAGCAGGGTCAATCAACCCTGATGAACCTCAGTTTCCCCATCTGTAAGCGCTCTTAACAGCACACAACACCTTTCATCACACGCAGTGGGAGTGAGCCATTTGAGGGATCCTTTGCGCAAGGGTGGGGCGCGGACCCGCACACAATGGGCACTCAATAAGTGCCCGTTTTCTCCCTTTTTCTCCTCCCTTTCCCGCGCCCGGCTCCTAGCCAGTTCCAGCTGCAGCTTATGCCCCTTGCACACCCGCAGGTGGCCCCAGAGCTGCCAGGATGGGGTCGGAGGCCGCTTTTACTCGGCATCCGGGGCTCTCACCTGCAGCTCTCGGCTCTCTCTTGTGTTCTCTTCGGGGCAAGCGTTCAGCCCCTCGTCTGGGCGGCAGGAAGGTTGCAGCTTCGGCTCGCAGCACCAACCTAGTCTAGCTCAGTCTGACTGTCCAGCCAGCCTGGGACCCCTCACGGGGATCTGGACCAGGCCGGGGATTCCTGGACTTTCGCACGGATCCCAAGTCCGAAGTACCGTATCAGAGGAGGCAGAAGGTCCGGGTTTCGGGGAACCAGAGTCTGGAGGCGTCCGGACTCCTTTGCACTCAATCAGGGGGTTGGGGTGCACCCCGCCTTAACCCTGGCCGGAGGGCTGGGGGCTCCGACACACACTACAGAAAGGCTGCGAGCGAGCCCGTAACCCTGGAGCCGTATGGTGGGCCAGGAGCGTCCCGTCCCGGTGCACTGGATCTGGGTCGGGGGCTCGGGGCGTCCGGGCTACACGCTCCGGACCGCGGAGCAAGGAGCGTCCCGCCGGAACCCGGGGTGGGGCAGGCGGGGCAGGGCAGGGCGCCGGCGAGGAGCGCGGAGCCGCGGCGGCCGGAGCCGGCGGGGAAGTCTTTCTAGGTCCAGACTCGGCTGGCTCTGCAATACGGGGCGGTCCACGGCGCGGCAGCTGACTCCAGAGCTCCGGGCCGCGGCTATACTTCCTCTTCTTTCCTCGGCTCGCTCGCCGCTCGCTCAGTCCCGCTCCGAAGCCGCTGCCTCCGCCGCTGTCATCCCCGCCGCCCACCCCCACTGGAGCTGCAGTCTGAGCCGGAGCCGAGCAGAGCCGGGGTAGCGCCGCTCTGTGCCTGAGAGCCTGCCAGCACGGCTCCTCCCGAGTAGGGGCGGGATCAGTGTGAGGCCCCGCCCACCCGAGCTACAAGCAAGGGGCGGGGCGAGCTCCAGATTCCGCCCCTACCCCTCCCGCACCGTCGGGCAGCTGGAGCCAATCCGAGAGCGAGAAAAGAGCGGAACTCAGCGGAACGTGCACTCTACCTCGGAAAGGGCGGGGCCGAAGTGGAGAGGTGCTGCCGCAGACTGGACAAGGGAGGGCACGGTGGGATTTTAAAGAGCTGAGCTGAGGGAGAGGGTAACCTGGGGACCCGGATGGAAGTAGGACTGGGGAGGGCTGGTTTATCTGAGACCGAGGGTGGGACAGTCAAGGGGTAGGAACAGGGGTCGGTCAGGGTGGGAAAAAGAACAGGATGGAAACTAGGGTAGTTATCCTGGGGCGAGTGGAGTCCTCAGGAATAGTGAAGCCCTCGAGACTGGTGGGATACAGCCTGACAGTATCCTTCTCCCTCTCTGGCTTCTAAGGCTCAGCGTGAGATGAACTTGGATACCGTGAAATATTCAGGTTTCTGGAAGCAATGAAAAATCAGTTTTTGAAAATAAAGAGCAGGTCTTTAACATTTCCTCCTTCCCAAAGTCCATCTGCGGGGGAAGGGGGCGGAATGGGGGGCGTCGTTGTCAGTTTTAAAAATAAGAAGCTAAAAGCAGAGGTTAGGTAGGGACAGCAAACAGCATCTCAGTAGTATTGAGTTTCTGTCCTGTACTCCCACCCCATCCCTCCCCCAGAGGCTTGGAGTTGGAGCTGTGTCTGATTTATCTCTGGGCACTAGGTTCCCCGTACAGGGCGAGGCACAGAGCTAGTCTTGGAGGGTTTTGATGTATAAAAGACTGAGTGTTGAACGTCCAGTGGGAGCCATGTAAATGCCATTAATTGGCCTGGGGAGGGAAAGGATGGAGGCTACAGAGTACGGGTTTTCTGTAAGCCTCACCACCAACCTTGTACTGTAGGTACCCCATTTCACTGATGAGGCCACAAAGGCAGAGAGATGACACCAAGTGATGTTCCCAAGACCATATAGCTGGCACAGGATTCCTTCCACTCATCACTGTCACATTCTAGGGCAAAGCTATGTGGCTCTGAACAGGTTACTTGATCCCTCTGAGCCTCTGGTGCCTCAACTGTAAAAGGGCAATAAAGATGTTGCTACTTAGCAAGGACTGGACAGGCAGCAGGCTTCAGAGGATGGAGGGAAGGTCTTCTGGCAGAGGAAATAGCATGTGCAAAAGCATGGTGTCTAAAAGAACTCCTCTGGGGATCCCTCGCCTATTCTAAGGGAGTTAGGAGAGGTTACCCTCAGGGAGTGATAGGCAAACTCAGCCCAGAAATAGGGGTTAGCTAGCTTAGGAGGGAACCTTGGGGAATGGACAGTGCTCTGTCTTTGTAAAGGCCAGCCTGGACTAAACGCTGGAGGTGGAGGAGAGCACTGCTCTGTTGAAGAATCCAGACAAGTTCAGGGTAGTTGGTGCTCGTAGAGAAGGCACAGGAGAATGGATGGAAGAGGCAGATGGAGCTAGACAGGAGCAGGAAGATACTTTTTCCTTTTTTTCTCTTTCTTTGGCTGCACTGTGATCTCAGTTCCCCAACCAGGGATCAAGGCCAGGCCCCCACAGTGAAAGCACTAAATCATAACCCTGGACCACCAGGAAATTCCCCAGACTTTTTTTTCCTAAGGGCCAAGAACTCCATTAGAGTCTGCTTCTGGCCTTGAACCCAACAGGTTTTTGCTGAGGCCCCAGCATTGAAGCCCCTGATTCTTCTCTCACTGGTTATCAGAGGGGAGTCCTGGGACATTTTAAAGCCAGGTCTTGATATGGGAAAGACAGGTAGGGAAGCCAGATACCATGAAAACATTTAAAGCCCACAAGAGGCAGATGGTATAAAGAGTTGGAGTCCTCTGTGAGGCCTGGACCCAGAGCTCTGCCCCATCCCTCTTCAGAATACACCTTAGAGTCTGGCTGGGGGAACAAGGAAAAGGGTGAGCAGAGGCTGAAGTCCAAGCTGTGTGTGGGGGTGGCGGGGGCAGTGTGTGTGTGTGTGTGTGTGTGTGTGTGTGGAGAAGCAGGTGTTCTCTCCTGGCCAGGCCCAGGGGTAGGGGGTGGGGAGGTTGGCCCCAGGAAGCTAACACTGGTGGCTATGGCTGGAGGGCTTGCAAGCTACTTTGCTAAGAAACCTTGTGACTACTCCCTCTGCTCAGAACCTTCTGTGGCTCCCAGTTGCCAGCATGATCAAGACCTAGGTTCCTAGCCTGGTGTTCCGGTCCCTCTGTTGCTGCTCTCTGCCAACCCCACCGGCTTTACCTCCCAATCACTCCCCTCTCCCCTCACACCACACTTCTCTCAGCTTCATCTATAAGCAGGATACATCTCTCCCTTTATGTGGTTGCTCCTGCTTGTCTGGGAGCCGTGTTCTCCCTTCCTCCTGAGTTAATTCCTATTTCCCTGCTGACCTGAAGGGAAGAAGCTTTGGAGCAAATGCCCATCTGTCCTGCTCGTTGCTGTATTCCCAGAGCCTAGCATAGTCTGACACATAGTAGGTGCTCAGTAAATAATTATTGAATGAATGCTCAGTCTTTCAAATCAAGTGTCTCCTCCTCTGAGAAGCCTTCCTTGGATTCTCATAGGAAGTCCACCTTCGGTCTGGAATGGCTTGGCTTGAAGGCTCTGTAATCAGGTATTTCGTGTCTAGTTGGACCCACTGTGTCAGCAGTACCTCTGAGCTGTGTGCCCCCATGCACCAGCACCCAGCAGAGAGCCTGGCACCCTTGTGAGACCTCAGCATTGGGAGATGAATGAGGCTTTCACAAAGCTGTTCTCTGGCCGCCCCTGCTGTGAGAGTCTCCAGAGTGGGGTCAGATGCACAGAATGCCTGCATGAGAAGGAGGCTTTCAGCACAGACCCTCCATGATCCTTGAGGCTCCAGAGACAAGTGCCCAAGGTCAGCAGGAGGGGAGCAGCATGCAGGACTCAGACGCCCACATTTGCCCTCTAACTACCCTCCCCGGGGAGGAAGTCTCCCTACTCAGGAGAATCAGGACTTTCTGTGGCCAGAGAGGCTCATGACGTGTGACAGAGGCACGGTCACAATCACGGTGGCTTGTCTGAGGGTGATTGAATCTGAGCCCCTGGGGCTAACAGGAAAGGAGAGCCTTGTCAGCCTAGTGCCTGCTCCAAGGACCTTCACCCTCCTCACATTCTTCTTCTTTTTTTTTTGGCTGTGTCTTTTGGCATGCAGGGTCTTAGTTCCCCGACCAGGGGTCGAACTGTGCCCCCTGCCTCTTAACCACTGGACTGCCAGGGAAGTCCCCCTTCCCACATTCTTCTAACCTTACTTTCTTCTGCAGTTTCAGCTGTGTTGCAAGCACCTTCCCAATTGCAATACAAATAAACATTCACTTTGATGCTTACATTTCCATTAAAAGTTTCACATTTTTTCCCTTGGTAGGGCGCCCCATGAGATCTGCTTTCAGTACACTGTTCCTGTGCACCCACCATGTGCAGGCATTGCGCTTGGTGGAGGTAGACACCACCTTCCTGCAGCTCACTGTCTGGTGTGGGATCAGCAGGCTTAGCTGAACTAGTTCACGCTCACAATACATCCTGCTTTCCTGCCTCTGCCAGCCTGGAACCCTTTACCCAGGTCTCCCGCTTGCACGCGCCCCACTTGGCCACTGGACTTTGCTTCATCCCCCAAAGCCCAGGACGCAAGCTGACCTCTCTGAGAAGCCTGCCCGACTCCCCAGCGGGGAGCACAGCATCATCAAACGGAGCTGGTGATGCTGCAAGCTCTTTGTGCCTCTCTTGGGGCTCTGATCTACTTAGATGTTGGCTGTTTGTGGGTCGGTTTTCTCACTGGAATGTGAGCTTCTAGAAGGTAAAGAATGGAATCTTGTTTCTCTGTGCCCCCTGCCTGTGCTCATTCCACATTTACCAATAGTTCTTCCTAAAAAGAAAGACAGATTACTAAAAATAAAATTTTACTTATTTTTTCCTATTTATGTATTAATATATTTATGTATTATTCCTATTTTATTTAATTTTTTTGGCCACACCATGTGTCATCTGGGATCTTAGTTCCCCAACCAGGGATCAAACCCCAAACCCCTGCATTGGAAGCACAGAGCTTGGAACCAGAGCACTGGAACCACTGAATTGCCAGGGAAGTCTCTTTACCAATAATTCTTAGGCTGGATGAAATCTCAGATGAAATATTGGGCATCTAGGGATATGATAGTCAGGGAGGAACTGCCCTGAACATCAAGGAACTCCAGTCCCAGGCTGTCTGCAGTAGCCACATGTACAGAGTGTGCCCTGAACATGGAGGAGGTTGCATGATTCAGTGGGGCGAGGGGAGCAGGCGGTTTGAGGTGGGTTCACTGAAAAGGTGACACTTGAGGTAGAGGGGATGTTGAGCCCAAAAGCATGAAAGTGGAAACAGGTGATGGGTGAGGAGTTCACTGCGTTTGGAGGAGCAGGAATGACACAGGAAGGAAGAAACTGAGGGCTCAGCTAGAGCACAGACTCTGGGCCCACAGGGTTTGAATGGCCAGGGTTTGAATTTTGGCTCTGCCATCACCAGCTCATCATTGCTCTGTGCCCTGGTCCCCCATTTGTACAGTGAGGCTTATACAACTACCTACATTGTAGTCTATTAGGATTAAAAAGAGTTAACTTCTATCAAAGCTTAGGGTAGTGTTGGTACATGATAAGCCTCACTGTGAGTGTCTGATAAACAGGATGGAGCTGGAGGGGCCAGCAGAGGCGTATTAGGTGGGGCTGTGAGTTTGGCCTTTATATCCAGAGGGCACCAGAACATTAGCAAAGGGGGAATGTCACTCCTCCCAGCCCGTGAACACCCAGCCGGCCCCCAGCCCTGCCTGCTGCTCCTCTTCCCCAGCCTTCCGGTGCCCTCAGTGGCCCATCAGTCGACTTATATTGAGAGTCTCACTTATAGCGAGACTGTAGGGGCTAGGGCCATCCCCACGCTGACATACAGGAAGAAACGTTGTCATTGTTCAGTCGCTAAGTTATGTCTAACTCTTTGCAACCCCATGAAATGTAGCATGCCAGGCTCCCCTGTCCTTCACTATCTCCCGGAGTCTGCTCAGATTCATCTCCATTGAGTTGGTGATATTATCTAACCATCTTATCCTCTGGGGCTTCCCCAGTGGCTCAGTGGTAAAGAATCCGCCTGCCAAGGCAGAAGATGCAGGTTTGATCCCTAGGTTGGGAAGATTTCCTGGAGAAGGAAATGGCGACCCACTCCAGTATTCTTGCCTGGGAAATCTCATGGACAGAGGATCCTGGTGGGCTATAGTCCATGGGGTGAAAAAGGATTGGACACAACTTAGTGGCTGAATAGCAGGGCCTGTATTAGACTGAATGGCCGCCTTGTTATGCTCAGTATCTGATATGATAGTGATCTGATATGTTGAACCTAAGATCATTGCCAGATCTAGAGAAAAGTCTCTGACTTGTTGAGGAAAGTTTATGGCCCAATTAATTGCCAAAGGTGGTCAAGGAGGGGCCCAGGTCCCATGGGCAGGGCCTTGTAATCCAGGCCCTGGCTGGGCTGAACAGCCGTTGGGATTGGATCCAAAGGTGTATTGAGTGGAGAATGGGCGAGAGGGACAAAGTCCACTGCCGGAACTGGAGGTGAAGTTGGACATAGGGCACCTGAGGCCTGATGCAACAGACTCTGCGGGAGCCAGACATGCATCCTGGCCTGGGCATCACCCACTCTATGTCTAGGCTTCTCCATGAGTGAAATGGAGATGAGAAGAGTGCCCCTTGAAGCTGAAGCAGATGGAAGGAGAGGCAGCAGAGGGACTTGTCACATTTGTCATTGAGTTTGGTTTCTCTGCTGAGGGCAGAGGTGACCCCTGGGAGGGTCTAAGCGGGGATAACAAGATCGAGTTTGCTCCTCAGAGCTTGCCCTGGTCACTGTCTGGAGAAGAGACGGAAGCAGGGAGGCTGACTGGGGACTGTTTTGAGAGTCCGGGTGACAAGGAGAGAGGAGGGTCCAATTTGGGCCCCTGTTGTGGGGCAGGGGTGGGAGGTCAGGAATACTTTGGGCTAAGGGGGGAGAGGCAGGACACTGATGCTGTCTCTGAAGGGCAAAGGAGAGAGAGCGTGAGAGGGATTCAGAGCTCAGGAGAGGGGCTGGGCCCAAGGTTACAGCCTGAGACAGGGAGGAGAGGGTCAGCGGCCCCATGGAAGGAGTGTGAAACTCACAGGGAGAGGGCTGGGTGGGGAATGGGGCCCAGGAAAGAGCCAGAGAGGGACTGGTCAGAGAAGGAAGGAAGGAACAGGGAAATCAAACACTGAGAGAAGAGTGAGCAACAAGGAGAGGTTAGCAGGGCCAGAAGGAAGCATCCTGCGGTCAGTAGCTGGGACTGAGGGTGGTCCAGGGTGGGGGGCGGAGTGGGAACTGAGACAGGAGGAGGGGTGCATTTGAAGTTGGTGTGGGCACCCTCCCAGGGTAGCTGTGAAGGGTGCATGCTTGAGTAGCAGATGGAGGAGGAGGCAGGGATGGAAGCTTTTAGAGATGCAAGGAGGAGGCAATGGGTAAGGGTAGCGAGGCAGGCACTGGCCTGAGATGTAGGAGAGGCAGCTTTACTTTACTTCTGGGACTGGGAGCACCCGAGTCAGGATGAGGCAGGTGAGGAAGGTCAGGGCTAGGGTCTCACGCGAAGCAGGGGACAAGGTGAGGGCCAAATGAAGCAGCCAAGGGAGTGTCGTGAAGCTGAGAGCCTTGATGTGAAAAGCAAGGAAGAAACTCGGCTGAGATGGAAGCTGGAAATCTGTGGTTGGGGCGGCTTCGGGGGATGCCTGTGTCAAGTAAGAAATGACATCAGGCTCCCCTTCTCGTACTCCTGAATCCCTGCTCAGGCTCCAGGCTCTTCTTTATTTATTAATATTTCTGGCTGCCCTGAGTCTTCATTGCTCTGAGTGGGCTTTCTCTATTTGCGGTGAGCAGGGGGCTACTCTCTACTTGCGATGTGCAAGCTTCTCATTGCAGTGACTTCTCTTGTCGCGGAGCACCAGCTCTAGGGTGAGTGGGCTTCAGGAGTTGTGGTGCACGGGCTTAGTTGCTCCAGGGCATGTGAGATCTTCCTGAACCAGGGATCGAATCCCTGAATTGGCAGGCAGGATTCTTAACCACTGGACCACCAGGGAAGTCCCTCAGGCTCCAGTCTTGAAAGGGCAGGGAACTTCAGGGCCCTCTCTGAACCGAGATCTTGTGGACTCTCTTCTTTCCACAAGGCCTTGCCACCAGCAGGTGAGAATATCCATGATCATGTCAAGCTCACCTTTACCCATACCTCCTGATGCTCTCAAGTGGGGGGTGTCTGGGCTGGCTCCACCACCACCAATTGTCAGGGGCTCTTACCCACTGGATCATGAACTCCTTGTGAGATTTACTTTCGCATCTCAGTACAGGGTGTGAGTTCAGTTCAGTTCAGTCACTCAGTTGTGTCCAACTCTTTGTGACCACATGGGCTGCAGCATGCCAGGCTTCCCTGTCCATCACCAACTCCTGGAGTTTATTCAAACTCAAGTCCATCCAGTCAGCGATGCCATCCAACTTTCTCATCCTCTGTCATCCCCTTCTCCTCCCACCTTCAATCTTTTCCAGCATCAGGTGGCCAAAATATTGGAGTTTCAGCTTCAGCATCAGTCCTTCCAATGAATATTCAGGACTGATTTCCTTTATGAATGATACCCAACAAACGGGCACACAATACCTTTCACTAAACAAAGACAAAAGGGATACCTTCATTTGGCTGCCTCTGCTGCCCCCTACTGTATAATCCTTGTTGGTGCAGATAATAATCCTAACAATTAACACTAGTAACAGGACTAAACACTAATGCTCTGGTTCTCAAACTTTTTGGTCTCAGGACCATTTTTCACACCCTAAAGTTCCCATAGAACTTTATTTATGTGGCTTGTATCGATATTTACAGCATTATAAATTTAAACTAAGACATTTAAAATACTTAAGTCATTAATTTAAAATAATAATAACCTTAGTAAATGTGAACATATTTTAATGAAAAATAACTACATTTTGCAAAACAAAAAATGAGTGGCATTGCTTTCGATATTTACAAAAAATGTTACTGGATAGCCTAATAGAAGACGGTTGGATTCTCATACCTGCTTCTGCTTTTGGTCATGCAATACATTGTTTTGTTGAAGTTTACAAAGAAAATACAGGCTCAAACTGATATGAGTTAGAAATGGAAGGAATATTTTAATGGCTTTTCAAATAATTGTGATACTAAGTTAAACTTGATGTATTTCTTGAAGTCCTGTTACTATTAAAATCTGAAACAATGAGATTTTCTTACTCAGTTACATTAAAATCCATTGGTCTCTTTTGCATGTATCTTTTACCATAAGTGATTTTGTGAAAGCATGCAATGGCCATTTGGGGAAAAAATAGTTCACCAAGTCATGCAGATATTTCAAAAACTGATAAATTTCAGTATATAATATTAAACATCAAATTCATTACTATAACCACCAATCTCATCAGAAAAGGCTTTAAATTTTTGGAAGCTATAAAGCTCACAGTTGGTGAACACAAGCTTTCCAAAATTCTAATTTTTATCTGAAAGCTTGAGTTTTATTATTAGCAACAAATACTGTCAGTTTACCTTGAAATGACAGATTTTATTCATTTTTGAGAAAAATGTCCTCCAAATACTCAAGTTTGCATAACCATAATTTATGTCAATATTTCTTTCAAGGAAAAATGGTGTCCTATGAAAAAAGTGGCTAGTTTAGCTCACAATTCAAACCTCACAAATGCTGTTTCTGGAGAGAACTATTGTGTTTGGGTTACAGAAGGAGGGCTTTACCATTTTGTCACACATGATACTTAAAAGATGTGCATTTAAGAGTCAATATATAGTGAATTAAATAAGCTTTATTGCTTCATCAGTGACTTTTTCTTTTTTTTTTGGTCCATGCTGCAGGGCATCTTAGTTCCCTGACCAGGGATGGAACCCACACCCTCAGCAGTCACAGCACAGACTCTTAACCACTCAACCACCAGAGAATTCCCAACACATTTTATACGTTTATTCGTATACAAATTTCTTTTTATACATTTATTTGCTTATTCTCATTGTGGTGGGTTCTCTTGCTGTGGAGTACAAACTTTAGTGCACACAGGCTTTAGTAGTTATGGCTCACCAGCTTAGTTGCCCCGAATCATGTGGCATCTTCCCAGATCAGGGGCTGAACCCACATCCCCTGCACTGGCAGGCAGATTCTTTCTCACTGGACCACCAGAGAGGTCTCCATCAGAGGCTTTCTTGACTGACACTGGCAGGGATTTGCTGGGAGGGTGTGGTGGCAGAGTTTGAATGACTAATAGAACGTGGACCCACTTCTCTGATTTGTGCTGAGATGCCAGCAGTTTTTACCACCATTGCTTTTGCCTCATCTGTGAAATGTCATCCCAGTGAAAAGACAAATGACACTTTAAGATCATTATGAAAAGAGTTTGGATCGTAAGACCACTCCCCTACCTGGAGAAGGGTCTGCTCTGGAGCCTGTGTTATGCACTTGTCCAAGCATTTTACTCTTTAAAAAAAAAAAATATTGTGGTAACATAGACATAACATAAAGTTTACATTTTAACCATTTTAAAGTGCACAGTTCAGTGACATTAAGCACATTCCCTTTCCCATCTCTGTAGCAAGCCCCAGAATCCACCTGGTTGCCCAGGCCAGATCCCCAAAGCCAGTCATTCATGGAACTCAGACAGGGAGACTCCAGAGCTACTGGAATTTCCGTCCTCCCAGCTCTGGAGTTTCTGTCTGTTAAACACCTAAACATCTTTCTTTTTATTTATTTCTTGGCTGCACTGGGCCTCAGTTGCAGCACGTGGATCTAGTTCTCTGACCAGGAATCAGTCCCAGGCCCCTGCATTGGGAGTGCAGAGTCTCAGCCACTGGACACCAGGGACGTCCCTAAACATCTTTCCAACCATTTCTTGAGCCTGTGGCTCCCATAATCACGCCCCTGCAGGCTGGGTCCCATCGTCTCAGCCTCCTCACTGCTCTCTCTACCTGTCTCTTGCCCTCTCCACCCCACCTCCCACTCCTTCTAACTCAGATCTGACCACACCAGTCCCTTGATTAAAACTCTCCTTTGGCCCCCCCAATCCTGGGCACCTGCTGAACCCTCTACGTGAAATGCCTTCTTCCCTGGCCAACCTGGAAGACCTAGCTCTTGTTTTGCCTCCTCTAAGGAGCCTCCCTCAGACTGTGAGGTAGGCCTGTGGTCTGTGAATGGAGAGAGGGAAGGAAGAATTAGATAGGAAGAGCCTTGGACTTCAGGGCAGCTCCGAGAGAGTCCTGCCAGCCTGGTGGGAAGACTGGAGCACAAGTTACCTGTTAGAGGAAACACCCTATTGGTCAGAAATGGCCAGGCCCTTGTTTTCCTGCCCAGTCACTGGTGGGAATTGCCCAGGAAGGATGTGACCTCCTCACAACCACTGCTACAGATCCCAAAGGGGCTGCAGCAGGAGGCTGTTGCTAAGAACACCCTACCCTACAAGCTCTCTCTGTTAAAAAAAATTTTTTAATTTTAATGTATTTATTTTGCCTGGGCCGAGTCTTAGTTGCGACATGTGGCATCTTTAGTTGTGGCGTGTGGGATCTAGTTCTCTGACCTGGGCACCCTGCATTGGAAGTGCCGAGTCTTAGCCATTGCACCGCCAGGGAAGTCTCGCAAGCTCTCTCTTGAAGGGAGAGCTGAACAGTATGGCTCCAAGACTTGACTGACGCTTGAGGTTGGAAGGAATGCAGAAGCTCTAGGCCAGCAGCTGCCACATTTTACATATGAGCAAAGTGAGACATGGTGAGGGCACTTGATCTCCCCAAGTCACCCAGCTGGTCAACCAATATGCAACCCAGGGAGCTCTGCCGTTACATCTGCGCCCTTCAATCTCACTGCTGCCTCCGACTCAAACTGGACTTCAAGTGTTGCTGCGGGGAGACTGGCAGGGTGTGGCTTCAGACAGGGCTCGTGGAGTCACCCCCTCGTGGAAGCGCCTCTGTGCTCCCACAGGCCCCTGGGTTTCCCTCCATCCTCTCATTTGCCAGCCACTTCTGTGGATGGCAGCGCAGGTGTCTGCTTCTACTCGGCCACACCCAGCACCTGGCACTGGGCTGGGCACATTATGGCCCACACAATGGAGGTCAGTCGTCATGACCCCTGCCTTACTGTCTTCTTGGACAGCCCAAACCTCTTGCTCAGGGAGAGTAACTTCATCACTTATTCATTGCTCCTCCCTTTCTTCATTCTTTAAATTCATGTATATTGCGTGATTGGGCTTCCCCCATGGCTTGGTGGGTAAAGAATCTGCCTTCAATGCAGGAGACACAGGAGACTTGGATTCTAGTCCTGGGTCAGGAAGCTCCCCTAGAGGAGGGCATGGCAACCCACTCTAGTATTCTTGCCTGGAGAATCCCATGGACCGAGTAGCCTGGTGGGCTATAGTCCAAAGGGTCGCAAAGAATAGAACATGACTGAGCAGCTAGGCATGAATTCTTAACCTCTGGACCACCAGGGAAACCCAGTTCTAATATAGCAGCAAATACCTCTGCTTTCATGAAATCTACTTTTCAGTACAGGGATGTAGACAATAATTAAAGAAGAAAGAAAGATATATATTAGATGAGATACCTGCTTTGGACAAAAGCAGGAACAGCACAGACGGAGGAGAGTAGGAAGTATTGGTGAGGGGGTTACCACCTTACACAGAGTAGTCAGGGAAGGTGACATTTGAGTAAAAACCTGAAGCAGAGGACGGGTACAGAGAGCCCCGAGGTGAGATGTACCTGGTCTATTCAGGCCGGGAGGCCAACAGGGCTGGGGTGGAGGGAGTGACGGTGGGGCTGGCGGGGCAGGGCAGTTGTAAACAATGATGTGCAGCGTCACTGAGATTAGATCACGAAGCATCTAGAGCCCATGGTGAGTAATTTGACTTTTACTCCAACTGAAACGAAAACGGCACAGCAGATTTCCAAGCGGAGGGTGTCCTCATGCGCCTTGTGAGTTAAATAGACCAAGGGGCAGAGGGTAGAAACAGGGGGAGAGGAGTGTGGCATCAGATGAGAGGATCGGGGCAACAGCAGGGCGGTGAAGTAATCAGATGCTGGGCTGTCCTTGGGAAGTATAACCACAGGATTTCCTAGTGAATGGAACGTCGGTTGTGAGAGAAAGGACAGAGTCAACTATGACCCCAAGTGTTTGAGCAAACCCCTCCATGGCTGGTGCTGCCAGGATCCGACATGGAGGAAGGTGACAACAGGGGCAGATGAAGGGGGCAGATCAGAATTCAAGATGGGATGTACGAATCCTCAGATGTCTCTTAGACATCCAAGTGGAGATGTTAGGCAAACAGCTGGCTTTGCACGTCTGGGGGCTAAGAGAAGTCTGGAAACTGGGGAGCTGCTGCTGGTTTCTCCTCTTCTGTAGATATGGGAGTCCTGGAGCTCAGTTTTGGGGCTTCTCTTCTCCAGTGGAGCCCTTTCCTTATCAAGCTCATCCAATTGCAAGACTTTAAATACCTTCTCTGTGTCTACAGTTCCCATAGATGTGATGGCTGGGGCTCTAGCCACCATCTGGGTCTTTAAAGACACAGGCCACACCCTAGGGTTGGAGGAGCCATGAGCTAAGAAGCTTGAAATCCTGAGAATGTAGCAGAGCAGTGCCCGCATGCCACTCTTGAGCCATCTATTTCCAGACTCTTATAGGAGAGAGAAACAAACTCTCTTGTTGAAGCCAATGATTCTGTTGTTTATGTGTGTGTGCTAAGTCGCTTTGGTCGTGTCTGACTCTGTGCAACCCTATGGACTGTACGTAGCCTGTCAGGCTCCTCTGTCCATGGGATTCTCCAGGCAAGAATACTGGGCGGGTTGCTATGCCCTTCTCCACGGGATCTTCCCAACCCAAGGGTCAAACCTGAGTCTCTACGTATGCTGCATTGGCAGGCAGGTTCTTTACCACTAGCGCCACCTGGGAAGCCCCCTGTTATTTATAGTTGAACTTAATCCTGCAATGATACCTCCCATTTGCTGTGTTGTCCCATGTTCATCCTTACAAAGAGCCTGTCGAATGGATGCTACTCATCTCGTTTTAGAGAAGAGGAAAGGGGGCTCGGGGATTTTAGGCAAGCGGCCAGTGCAAAGCCAAAGCAGATTCAAGCCCTGGGCACCCTGACTCCTGACCCTACTGTCTACCAGCCCCTGGGACCACAACCAGGCTGACCTCCCTGTGTGCACTAACGTGGTCTGGATTTCTCAGTCCTTCATCCGGGGCCCAGAAGCATCAAATGAGCAGGAGGAGCCGTCATGGGGTCAGAGCTGTTGCAGGGTGACAGCTGTCCTTTATTAACACTGGGAGTCCCATATCCCTCGATCATGGGCAAACCCACAAAAGTGGTCACCCCAGAGCTCTGGTCCAGCAAGGACCCATTACCACTTCTTTGGGCACACAGACCCAGAGCCATTACAACCTTCTCATTACCAGCTGTTTATTCCCTCCTCATCCTCGAGCCCTAGGAGCTTCCTGAGCTGGGACCTTGGCTGGGAGTGTCCCCACCACTCAGAACAGTGCCAGACACAAAGCAGGTGCTCAATAAATCATTCTGGAGCCTCTCCTCCTCCCGCTCCTCTGTGGCATCCTAGACAGCATCTCTTCTTTGGGCATCAGCTGAAGCTGATACTCAGCCCTCCATCCAAGGCTGCAGGCAGGTCCTTCTCACAGGACCCCACCCCAGGGCATTGGGCAGAGGCAGAATTACTGCACAGAACACCAGAGCACATGGAGCCAAGAGTCTAACTCAGAGCTCCAAATGGGAAATGGCTGTTATCATAAAAGCAGTGGTAGGGAGACGCCCCGAGGAAAGTTTTGAGGACAATGTGTGTGCGTCCCAGTCACTCAGTTGTGTCTGACTCTTTGCGATCCCATGGACTGCAGCCTGCCAGGCTCCTCTGTCCATGAAAATTTCCAGGCAAGAATACTGAAGTGGGTTGCCATTTCCTACTCCAGGGATCTTCCTGACTCAAGGATCGAACCCACATCTCCCGCATCTCCTGCATTGGCAGGTGGATTCTTTACCACTGAGCCACCTGGGAAACCCTTTGAGGATGACATGGGCAGGCATTTGGGAAACTTCATTTTGCTCTGTGGAAGGTGGGATAGAAAGGGTGGGAATGAAGGAGCAAGACAGTGAGGAGACAGTTTCTGGAATCTGAAGAGAAGGGATGAAGATTTGATTCCTCTGGGAAGGAAGCAATGGGGAAAGATGGGGGAGCTGGGAAAACTTAGAGACACAGCTCAGCTGCTGGCAGTCTGACCCCTCCCACCTTCGAGTTCTGGGTCCTTCCTAGGACTAAATATCTGTGCAAAATGAAAATATGGGGCTCCATGTTCAAAAATTATTAAGAATTTCAAGATAAAAATTGCAAATATTGCACCAGACATATTTATATTAATTCATTGTTCATCTGAAATTCAGCTTTAACTAGGAGTCTTGTACTTTAGCTGGCCGCTCTACCTGGTGCATCCTGGTGTCTCCTCTATTGCTTGGGGCTCCTAGGAGAAGGAACGTCAAACTTTATCCTGCATCATAATCACCCAGAAGTCTTGTTAAAACAGATTGTTAGGCTCCACTCGCGAGTTTTTGACTTACATAGGCCTGGGGTGAAGCCCAAGAATTTCATTTTTAACAAGTTCCAAGGTGATGCTGATGCTGTTGGTCCTGGGTATACATTCCGAGAATCGCAGTTCAGGCGTCCATTTCTCTACTGAAGCCCAAGAAGGCTCCAGAAAAGTGCAGTGACACAAAATGACCACCAGAGGGAGCGAAAGGCACTCACCGTCTTGGAATTGAGCTTAGACCTTCGCTGAGGATTTGCTCTGTGCCTGACCATGTCCAGGGCCCTGGCTGTGAGAAAATACAGGTCAGGCTCAGTGTCTGCTCTTGAAAAGCTCAGGGTCCGGTTAGGGAGAAAGAAGTGTTAACTAGCAATTATAATTGGTGCAGAGGGTGCTGGGAGCACAAAGTAGTGGGTTCTTGCTGTTCTAAGAACATTACACATGTAATTCCTTCTGCTTGGAATGCTCTCCTCCACTCTAAGGCTTTCGGAGGTGTGACTTCGTTGGCAGGCGGAAGAATGACTCCCAAAGATGTCTGGGTCCGGATTCCTGCATATGTTTTAACTGCCATGGTAAAGGGCAGTTGGCAGACGTGATTAACTGGTGGGTCTTGGCTTAAAGCTCAACATTCAGAAAACGAAGATCATGGCATCTGGTCCCATCACTTCATGGGAAATAGATGGGGAAACAGTAGAAATAGTGTCAGACTTTATTTTTGGGGGCTCCAAAATCACTGCAGATGGTGACTGCAGCCATGAAATTAAAAGATGCTTACTCCTTGGAAGAAAAGTTATGACCAACCTAGGTAGTATATTCAAAAGCAGAGACATTACTTTGCCGACTAAGGTCCGTCTAGTCAAGGCTATGGTTTTTCCTGTGGTCATGTATGGATGTGAGAGTTGGACTGTGAAGAAGGCTGAACGCATGACTGCAGCCATGAAATTAAAAGACGCTTACTCCTTTGAAGAAAAGTTATGATCAACCTAGATAGTATATTCAAAAGCAGAGACATTACTTTGCCGACTAAGGTCCATCTAGTCAAGGCTATGGTTTTTCCTGTGGTCATGTATGGATGTGAGAGTTGGACTGTGAAGAAGGCTGAGTGCTGAAGAATTGATGCTTTTGAACTGTGGTGTTGGAGAAGACTCTGGAGAGTCCCTTGGACTGCAAGGAGATCGAACCAGTCCATTCTGAAGGAGATCAACCGTGGGATTTCTTTGGATGGAATGATGCTAAAACTGAAGCTCCAGTACTTTGGCCACCTCATGCGAAGAACTGACTCATTGGAAAAGACCCTGATGCTGTGAGGGATTGGGGACAGGAGGTGAAGGGGACGACCGAGGATGAGATGGCTGGATGGCATCACGGACTCAATGGACGTGAGTCTGAGTGAACTCCAGGAGTTGGTGATGGACAGGGAGGCCTGGCGTGCTGCGATTCATGGGGTCACAAAAAGTTGGACACGACTGAGCGACTGAATGGAACGGATGTTCAATACAGGATACCAGATGCTTGGGGCTGGTGCATGGGGATGATCCAGAGAGATGATATGGGGAGGGAGGTGGGAAGGGGGTTCAGAACTGGGAACTCATATACACCCATGGTGTATTCATGTCAATGTATGGCAAAACCAATACAGTATTGTAAAGTAAAATAAAGTAAAAATAAAAATTAAAAAAACTTAATATTCTATAATGACCTCTTGATGAAAGTGAAAGAGGAAAGTGAAAAAGCTGGCTCAAAACTCAACATTCAGAAAACTAAGATCATGGCATCCAGTCTCATCACTTCATGGCAAATAGATGGGGAAACAATGGAAATATTGACAAACTTTATTTTCTTGGGCTTCAAAATCACTGCAGATGGTGACTGCAGCCATGAAATTAAAAGACGCTTACTCCTTGGAAGAAAAGCTATGACCAACCTAGATAGCATATTAAAAAGCAGAGACATTACTTTGCTGACAAAGGTCCATCTAGTCAAAACTATGGTTTTTCCAGTAATCATGTATGGATGTAAGAGTTGGACCATAAAGAAAACTGAGCCTGAATAATTTATGCTTTTGAACTGTGATGTTGGAGAAGACTCTTGAGAGTCCCTTGGACTGCAAGGAGATAAAATCAGTCAATCCTAAAGGAAATCAGTCCTGAATATTCATTGGAAGGACTGATGCTGAAGCTGAAACTCCAGTTGTTTGGCCATCTGATGCGAAGAACTGACTCCTTGGAAAAGACTCTGTTGCTGGGAAAGATTGAAGGCAGGAGGAAAAGGGGATGACAGAGGATGAGATGGTTTGATGGCATTACTGATTCGATGGACATGAGTTTGAGCAAGTTCTGGGAGTTGGTGATGGATAGGGAAGCCTGTAAGCTGCAGACCATGGGGTCGCAAAGAGTTGGGCACGACTGACTGAACTGAACTGAATGACCTATATGGGAATAGAATCTCAAAAAGAGTAGATATATGTATCTGTATAAGTGATTCACTATGCTGTACAACAGAAACTAACACAACACTGTAAATCAGCTATAAGTTGCCTGATTTCTAAAATCTTCTCAAACTGAAATACTTAACATCTATTCCCCAGTGCTTCAGCAATAAGGTATCTGCCTGCAATGCAGGAGCTGCAGGAGACACAGGTTCAATTCCAGAGGGAAAGATCCCCTAGAGGAGGGCATGGCAACCCACTCTAGTATTATCACCTGGAGAATCCCCAGGAGCAGAGGAGCCTTGCAGGCTACAGTCCATAGGGTCACAAAGAGTCAGACACGATGGAAGCAACTAAGCATGAACACGTAGTCCCTTGAACAAGGAAAGGTGGAATTATTTGGGTCAGTCAGTAACTCCCTGAGACTCTACTCAAGAAGGCAGAGTCTTAAACATAGACTTTTCAATTCTTGGTGGTGGTGGTCTTGCTAAGTCATGTCCAACCTTGTGACCACATGGACTGTAGCCTGCCAGGCTCCTCTGTCCCAGGCAAGAATACTGGAGTGGACTGTCATTTCCTTCTCCAGGGCACATTCCAGACTTAGGTACTGAACCTGTGTCTTATGCATGGCAGGTGGTCCCTGAATTGCAGGCAAATTCTTTACCACTGACCCACTAGGGAAGCCCTTTTTATTCTTACTCTGGAATATATCAAAGATGTTCCTATTCTAAGAATAGGTAATAATTTAAAATGTCTTTTTTCCCCTCTACTGATTCAATAACCATCTCATGTTGATAGCCCTGGCTTAAAGTGGAAGGAAAAAAAGAAGTTTTCTGTACTGCCAACATAACAAAAATAATGAGATTATGGAAGAACGCTGACCGTCACTTCATAATTGAAAGATAGGCCTATTAAGGGGGCACAGCAGGCCTGAAGGAATTGTTTGATCATTTGCACAAATGCTAATTTTGACGTGTGGCTCTTCACATCCATAAGCATAAAGAGGCTAGGCCAGCATGATGAACAAGGCACTGTTCCCTCGGGAGGCCTGGGCCTCAGTGAATCAATGCCAGAAGGGTCATTTGCTGGGGTTGGGTGATGGGCTGTTCTGTCTTCTTGTGCTCGTGGACAGGACCATCTGGTTGCCAGGGTGCCATGTATATACAGCAACCATCTTCTCCAAAGAAACCACATTTCTCTAGATTGTGTACAGTTGTAGCTGTAAAGCCTGGAGCAAATGCCTGCTCTTCTCTGGATTGAGTTTCCTCAGTAATGACATCAGGGATTTGGAATAGATAGGTGAATGTCTCTGAGATGACTTTGCTCGACAGGTAGTACGATATGAGAGAAGGAATCTGGGCTTTTAAGGCAGAGAGACTTGGATTCAAATTCTGCCACAGCCCCTTGTGGCTCAGCTGGTAAAGAACCTCCCTGCAATGAGGGAGAGCTGGGTTCAGTCCCTGGGTTGGGAAGATCCCCTGGAGAAGGGAAAGGCTACCCACTCTGGTAGTCTGGCCTGGAGAATTCCATGGGCTGTATAGGCCATGGGGCTGCAAAGAGTTGCACACAACTGAGTGACTTTCACTCACTCTTGAGGTCTTGAGCAAGTTTACTGAGCTCTCTCAGCACAACTTCCCTCAAGTGAAAGTGAGTGAGGTTGAAACCTTCTTTTCAGGGTGCTGAGCAAACTGATGAATGTTTGCTGCATGGCTGAGTTTTATATATGTTAATTTATTATATAACAATATGTGTATAATCAAATGATCATATATTTACATCTATGCACCTAAACTCCCACAAAATCCAGAGAAGATAAATAACACGGTCAAGTCATAAAGACATGTTACAGATTTAGCAGAGTGAGAATTCTCTGCCCTGAGTCTGCCCAGCCCCATTAACAGAAGGTTGGCACTCAATAAATGTTTGTCACATGAATAAATGAACAAAAAGAGCCCATGGCAACGCCCACCCTCATAAGCAGGAATCCATAGTTTTAATGCAAATTCTAGGAAAACGGAATTTTCAACAACGGTACTAACTCGCCATCTGCTTCTTCTTTTTCTTAGTTCTATGTGGTTTGTTATGGTAACTTAGTGGAAGAAATATTTCTCATGGAATACTCTGAGTTCAGTTCCTCTAATCCCATATGGAAAGGCCCTTGGGTCCATGTGCAACCCTAAAGTGCGTTTCTTATAAGCATCCACTAAAATAAATAATTCAGGGCTTGCCCTCAGCCACACATGAAAATGCCTTCATTAAATCCAATGGAGAATGTAAATGTAGTGGCAGAACATGAAAAAATATATATATTTTTATATAACTTCTCTCAAACTCTTTTGGGAAAGATAATCAACTATAATGGCAAGGAATATTCTAATTTTCTCAGGCAGGAAAAAAGAGAACTGAATGAGATGGGGAAAAAATGAACTTAAAAAATGGTACCGTATTTGATGCTAAAAAAAAAAAAATCAAATAAAAGGCCACAAATTGGATGGAATAGCCTTTGTTAATGCTGAAACTTGCAGGGCCAGTTAGAGCTCATTAAGAGGTGATGGGAACTATGCAGATGAGATCAAATTTGGTAATTGGCTGGTTCTGAATCCATTAGAAAGGTTATAGGGTTGTTTGGGTGGGTTATGTTTTATAAAGGAATGATTAGAAGTATATTAATGGGCCAGTGGGTATGAGGCTGGGATTGGTTTAGTGATATAATGTCTAGTTTAGCATTAGGCTTAGGACAAGGTTATATGGACAAGATTAAATTTGGGGAACAGGTCAGCTATGATCATATTAGGTGGGTTATAGGGTTACAAAGATTGTCCTGTGTTTGACGGCAATGAGAAAATGAGAATTTAATTAGGCTTTGCTTGCATCCTTAGCACTGTAACATACCAGTGCATTTACATGTAGAATGGCTTTCCAGAAGGTACGCTGGGTCTGGACTAAGAGCCCCCAGGAGCTCAGATGTTAATCCAAGCCCCTAATTCTCAGCAAACTTAGGGTTTTTGCTGGCATGTTACACCAAGATGTAAGGAAACGCATGCTGGGGAAAGGGAAGAGCTGAGGTAGGTGGCAAACTTTTCTCAGGAGTGGGTTCAAGAGGAGATAGCATTTGAGTAGAGACACAGACAGCTGAATACACACTTGTTACGGAGGTGGTAAGGGAAGGTTGACAAGGCAATCTAGGAAGAGGCTGCATTCTGTGAAAATATTTGAGCATGATAGACCAGTGTCTTCAAGGAACTCAGAGGTCCTATGTGATCTGTGTTGGGGAGAGCTGGGAATAAAAGAAGGAGAACTATGCTGGTGTGTGCGTCCATATGCAAAAGAAAGGACAGGGCAAGAGAGGTCAGCTGGGGCTGAAGTTTGAAGGAAAAGTGGTTATAGGCTGGGCTAGTACACGCGGACTTGATCCTTTCTCCCAGTCTGTCCCCAGATGTATTCCACAGCAAGTAAATAAGCGCCCAAAATGATTTTAAAAACTGATTCTGTATTTTGGACTCAAATATGTTTGCTAATGCTACATTTTACATTCTCAGCCTCTACCTTATCTGTAGATGCTCAATTCTCTTTAGAATTTTAAATGTTCAGTTACAAAATGTGACTCCTTACTCCACCACGTTCCAAACTTTTTTGATCATGGATATCTTCTTACCTACTCCAACCTTCAACAGAATGGTTATTAAAATCCCTTTGAATGAATGTCTAAGGAAAACACTTTGGGAAAAGGAGGTACTAGAAAAAGAGAAGTCCTTGTAACAAAGACTAAGAAATAGGACACAAGGATATTCAATTTTCTCATTTTATAAAGAAAATATAATGATCCTGGAAAGATAAGTTACAGCAAAGACAATGAAAAAAAATATTGATGTTGGACAATTTGAATTGCTACTACTAAGTGGGCATATGACCTTGAGAAAATTTATTCTCAGTATGTCTCAGTTTTCTTAAGTATATGATTACGACAAAAAGGGAATTTAAGGCTATTAAATAAGATAATGCATGTAGTGATGAACACAGTACCTTGCACATAAGAACTTGATTGATGTTAATAGTTGTAATAATCTTAACCTTCCTCACTGCCTCAGGTACTCTGGTATTCTCAGTTCAGCCTAAGTTCAAGTGTGGGAGTTTTACCCAGATGAAGTCCAAGGTTTCCCTTTAATCTACTGTCATCTTTAAGGGTATTATAAGGAGACCTCTTTACAAGATAGACCATGGCTGCTATAAGAGTAAAGTTCATGGACTGGATATCATTTTCCTTCTTGACTGCTGGAGTCTAAGGGTGACTGATGTTAATTGAATGAGCTGTTCATATACGAAGTCTAAATATTTAACAGAAAAAAAGAAGACTTCTGAGTTGCTTCATGAGAGAGGAGCCACCAGTTGACAAGGATGTGGAGCCAAGAAAGATGCTAAGCTCAAATAATGGATTTTCCAGAGATCCTGAGGCCACCTCTATGCTCATTTCTTTGTGAACAGCCATCCCAGCTATGGGCTATTTTCTTATTTTTGAATATTTGCCTGATGTTCAGACTTTAAAATATCCCTCCCTAAGCCTCACCAGATTTCTTGGATATAACATTAATTTTTTTAAAAAATCTTTTTTTTTCCCTCAAAATAGCCCTTGATAGAATATCAGAAAGATCCTGAATATAAACTAAGTTCAAATAATTGGTAACAGTTAGAGTGGCTTCCCTTTTCTTCTAGGGGTGGTGGTGGCGGTTAGTTGCTCAGTTGGGCCCAACTCTTAGCGAACCCATAGACTATAGCCACTAGGCTCCTCTCTCCATGGAATTTCTAAGGGTTGACTGGGTTATATTGAAGGAAAAAACATTTTTTTAAGTCTGACCTGTCCTTCTGGGGGACAGTGAAGGAGGGAGACCTGAGTTTTGTTCTGGATAAGTACCCTACTCACTTCCAAACCCCACAACTTCTGTGAAATTAGAAGCTAAGTTTCTTCACCAAAGCAGATGGAAAATTCAAATCGCTCCCCACTATTATTACTTTGGGTTCAATAATATAGAAAAAGAAATGGATTCCTCTCACCTACCCTTTCTTTTCCTCTTTTAAATCTTTTTGTTTCCCCTTTGTTGGATGTTAATCGCTTTTCTCTTGGACACGCACAATACTTTACACATCCCTGCATTTGGCTTTGGTTTGTATTTTTTGTTTGTTTGTTTGTTTGTTTGTTTTTTACCGTGGTTGGGGTGATTGAATTTGTATCCCTCCAAATTTTCACCTACTTCAAGACATACTCTTTTTTTTTCTGCTTGCTCCTTTCCTGGCCCAGTTCTCAAGGCTAAACAACTGTACCAGAAATGACTGTTGGAGGGATGTACACATCAATAAAGGAATTTTCTAAAAAAGAAAGAAAGGAAGAAAGAAAAACTCTCAATAGTGAGCTTTACTGCTCCCAACTTGTAACAAGAGGGCTGAAGCAACTAATAGCTAGTGTCCATTCCAATAAAGACACTACTGTTCTGTGTTTAAAAACAAACAAAAACATTATAAATTATCTTTAGCAGAGCTAATTTAGTAGCTTGTCTTTATTTCCTTGTAAATGAGAATCCAATCAGTTCTGTTTTTTACTGTTTGAAAACAGGACTTGGTTTGCATGCTACACTGGAAGCTGGAGTGAATTTATTTCCCTGTGTTAGAACTCTGTGAAAGCAAGGCGTCTGGATGAGGACAGCGAACAGACCCTTAACTATGAAATCACAAGCGGGTGGCACCGTAATAAGCAGGTTATTTATAAGTCAGGAACGACTTCCCGACTTCCCGGCAAGACTGTCTTCCCTCACCTCCCGCCGCGTTACTGCTTCCTCCCAAGCCGGCAGCTTCGCGTGCACTGCTAACTAACGCACCGCGCAAGCGGGCGCAGGGCTGCAGGAAACAGCCCGCCGTTTTCCGTGATCCTCTGTGCTTGTCTCTGGACTCCGGGACTCATTCCGCTTGACTCCCTCTCTCCCCGCTCCGCGTTCCGCACAGAGCACATACCCACATGCTCACACCTCCAGGAGAAGAAGGAGTGGGCTCTCCAGAGGGGAGAGAGAGAGAGGACCATCTGTGAGCTTTGCAAGACAGAAACCTGTCGGCTGATTCAGGAGCCGGACCGAGTGTTAAGCGCGAACGCTGCTAAACTCGATCCAGAGCTTCCTAAGGAAACCTCATCTTGGTGTTCCCAACACAGCACACCTTCCCACTACAGGGTACTTTCCCCAGGGAAAAGTAAACCCACGCCGCTCTGCACCCACACAAGCCAAGGTGATTTTATCCACCATCCACGTTTCAATGTCCAACACTACTCCTCCAGATTAAGTCCCTATCGTCTCTCACCCTAATTCGTCTCATAGCCTCCTTCCCCATTATGGAATCACAAAATTTCCTTTATAGAAATCCAATTCTATTTTGGATGCCCCTGCTTCACCCTTGCTGCTTAACACTTTCCCTTCTTCCTCTTAACCTTATGATTGTGTTTAGCTGCTAAGTCATGCCTCTGTGCGACCCCATGGATTATAGCCCACCAGGCTCCTCTGTTCATGGGCTTTCCCAGATAAGATACTGGAGTGGATAGCTATTTCCTTCTCCAGGGGATCTTCCTGACCCAGGGATCGAACCTGTGGCTCCTGTCACATCTCCTGCATTGCAGGCAGATTCTTTAACCACTGAGCCGCTGGGGAAACCCAGCGACATCTATCTCACAATAGAATCCTAAATTCCTAATGACGCTCAGTCCCCTGCATGGCCTTGCCTGTAACTTCCCGGCTCCTCTCATGCTACCTCACGCCTCAGTCAGCATGAGCCAGTTCTCCCGTACAAACCGAGCTGTGTGATGCTTCTGGATCTCCACGCATGCTAGCCCTTCTGCCCCAAACCTCCTTCTTCCAGTTGTTCCCAGCCATCCTACTCTTGCTGAGGGGTATCACCAGTAACATGGAATTCATTGATCACCTCCACCCACCAGTTTCAAGTCAGTCTCCCCAGTTATATTCTAACATTTCAGTCTTCACTCTTATTTCCGTAGCATTGGTTGCAGTTTGTGGTTACACACATATTTGCTTATATAGCAACATAGGTTTCTTTTACTAGACCAATGGTGGTCCACCAGAGGTGATTTGACACTCCAGGGGACATCCGGCAAAGCACAAAGAGATGATTTTGGTTGTGAAAACTGGGAGTGAGGAGGCGTACTACAGGCAAATAGTAGATAGAGGCCAGATAAGCTGCCGAACAGCCCACAACACGTGAGACTGCACCCCACACTGAAGAATTACCCAGCTCCAAAGGGCAAGAGCTGAGAAACCCTGCCATCAACCACAAGCTTCCTGGCACAAGCAGAAAGCATGCCTGTCTTATTAAACATTCCCGTGTCTCTGTTTCTTTACCATAGACTGTGTTTAACAGGTGTTGATTAAATGAGCAGTTGGGTGATGACATACACCATATTCCAAACACAGGTCATTCACTTGCTGATTAATCACTTACTAAACATCATGATATATGAGACCATGTGTTTCTCATATTTCAGTGGGAGCTATGAAGAGCCTATGCTATCGGGATTTAGATCTAGAGGAGAAATAAGAAAGTAAATTATAAGTTAAAAGTGGGGGAGATTTTAATGCATCACACATTATAAGAAACTATTTCATCTGTTGGGTGGCATAAAGGATGCTTTCTTAAAAATGCACATGAGTCTTTCATTCACTCAATAAATATTCATTGAGGACAAGATGGTACGGATGTAGTCATGAGCAAGACAGATAGGACTCCTGCCCTAATGGAACTTATATCCAGAGAGGAAGGTGTACATTAAAAGGTATACTGTAAATCAACAAGATCATTATTGTTGAGCTACGTGCTATGAAAACACTAACTAAGAGGATGAGAAAGCACAATGGATAGAGGCCACTTTAAATAGAATGACCAGAGCAGTCCTCTCTGAGGTGGCATTTTATAGGACATTTGGATATGATTGAGCTCATGTAATTATGAACTTAATGAAAATTGGGCAGATACATTAAAGAGTGTATAAACTCACTTTCCAAACAAAGGAAACATGATATGCAATGTCTCAGATACAGGAGAGACCTTGCGCATGAGAGGGAGAGAGGGGCTGTTAATGAGCATAAGATCTAGTGGGATCCAGGGAAAACCACAATGAAACAAAGCTGAAGATACAAAGAACAAACTGTGAACCTTCTCCAGCCATAGTAACATGTACAGGTTTTTATCCTAAAAACAACAAAAAAAACAACAGATGAATTTTCTAAACTGAAACATATTTTAAATGATCGCTCTGGCTCTTTCATGAGCAGAAGTGGGAAAGAGTAGAAACAGAAGTCTGTTAGTGAGCCTGGGCAGTGGTCCATGTGAGAGGGGAGGGTGACATCGAGGTGGTGGTACAAGTCGGAAACAAGAGAAGCAAATGGACTTGAGGCATTTTTCTGAGTTGTGATAGACAGGAGTTTGTGACTTAAATTTTTGAAGTGAGGGGAAAATGAAAACTTAAGATAATATCTAAAGTTAGCCAGAACAGTTGAGTGCAGGAGGTACTGTTCAAACAGGAAAGATTGAGGGACAAAAGATGTTTGCATGTGTTGTTGGTCGTGGCCAAGGACTACAGATGGGACACAGTACAACCGCAACATTAACCGTGAAAATAGCAACAGTTCCCACAGTGCTCATTATATATCAGATACCCATGGATGCCTTTTAGACTCTGGCTGTTCTAATCTTCAGGATAACCGGAGTGAGTGTTGTGACACGTTTCCTCATTCACCAAAGTAACCAATCTTGGGTGACACTGCCAAGGTCATGGAAGTGGATATACAAACAAAACAGCTATATAGACAGATTTATTGTTCAGAATATATAGTTCTAAGCTGATTTTGAATGCTCTAAATTCTCCAAGTTAGGCTTCAACAGTACGTGAACCAAGAACTTTCAGATATTCAAGCTGGATTTAGAAGAGACTGAGGAACCAGAGATCAAATTGCCAACATCTGTTGGATCATAGAAAAAGCAAGAGAATTCCAGAAAAAAAAAAAAAAAACTTCTGCTTCATTGACTACACTAAAGTCTTTGACTGTATGGATCACAACAAACTGGAAATTCTTAAAGAGATGAGAATACAAGATCATCTTATCTTCCTCCTGTGAAACCTGGGAGCAGGCTAAGAAGCAACAGTTAGAACCAGACATGGAACAACAGACTTGTTCCACATTGGGAAAGGAGTATGTTGAGGCTGTATATTGTCACTCTGTTTAATTTAAATGCAGAGTATATCAGGTGAAACACTAGGTTGGGAGAAGCACAAGCTGGAGTCAAGATTGCCAGGAGAAATATCAATCACCTTGGATATGCAGATGGCACCACCCTTATGGTAGAAAGCGAAGAGGAATTAAAGAGCCTCTTGATGAAGATGAAAGAGGAGAGCAAAAAAGCTGGCTTAAAACTCAACATTCGAAAAACGAAGATCATGGCATCCAGTCCCATCGCTTCATGATAAATAGATGGGGAAACAATAGAAATAGTGACAGACTTTATTTTTGGGGGCTCCAAAATCCTTGCAGCTAGTGATTGCAGCCATGAAGTTAAAAGACACTTGCTCCTTGAAAGAAAAGCTATGGCAAACCTAGGCAACATATTAAAAAGCAGAGATATTACTTTGCCGACAATGGTCCATCAAGTTAAAGCTACGATTTTTCCAGTAGTCATGTATGGATGTGACAGTTGGACCATAAAGAAGGCTGAATGCCAGTGAATTCATACTTTAGAACTGTGGTGTTGAAGACTCTTGAGAGTCTCTTGGACTGCAAGGAGATCCAACCATCCAAAGAAAATCAACCCTGAATATTCATTGGAAGGACTGATGCTGAAGTTCCAATATTTTGGCCACCTGATGTGAAGAGCCAAATCATTGGAAAAGACCCTGATGCTGGGAAAGATTGAAGGCAGGAGGAGAAGGGAACGACAGAGGATAAGATGGTTGGATTTCATCACCGACTCACTGGACGTGAATTTGAGCAAGCTCTGGGAGATGGTGAAGGACAGAGAAGACTGGCATTGCTGCAGTTCATGGGGTCACAGAGAATCAGACACAACTGAGTGATTGAACAACAGCAAGCTGAAGACATCCAACTGTAAACTGTCAAGAGTTCAGATGATTGTGAAATTTCATAGCTCTATAGAAGAGAATATAAGCAAAAAAAAAAAAAAAAGCCTTCCTGTTTTGATAATTTGTTTAACAATGTAAACAAAGATAGAAAATGAATGTCTTATTTTGATGGCAAATTCATATTCTGTACTAGTGAAACATTTGGACAGTGTTGTGAATCTTATGATTTTCAGGGCTTTAAATGCCAGGCAAAGTAGCTGTTTCTTGTAGGTGTTCTGGGCTATGTGAGAGTCTTTGTGGGCGGGGGGGAAATGTGTCAGAATAAAGTGGTGCTTCAAGATGGCAGATTAGGTGGTAGCAGGTAGAACAGTTAAGAGTAGGTAGTGAAAAGAAATTTTGAAATCATTGAAAAGGCAAGCACAATACCAAATTTCCTCCCGGGGACAAGAAATAAAAGAACAGAGTAAACAGTACGTGTTGTCAGCGAGGTGGGCATCGCAAGGGGCCAATAAATTCATTTTAGCTGAACAGTCCAATTTCCCTGGGGATTCTGTCTCTCAAAATGGTATTTCTCCTTCATGCCTCCAATGTGTCCCTTCTCTTTCACTTTTCTTAAAGATACGTGATTTAAGAGCTGTTGGGATTTTGTCAAAGGAAACATTCTCAGAGTTTCTGGTTCTCAACAAATGGAGCTTGGATGAGAATTTTCAATTGGCATAGATACGATGTAGTGTGTATATCTTTGCACTTAGACTTGAAAATCTAAATTCTGCACATTTAAAATCTTCAAACACTTAAAAACTATATTCTTCAGTGTCTAAACAGTTGCTGCTACCTCCTCTTTTTTTTCAGAATAATCCTTATATGAAGCTTCTCTGAATAATGTGAAAAAAGGTGACTAATATTTACCTTCTATATTTTAGGTTGTGTTATAGCTATAACTACATTCAGTGGCAATTAAGTTGTTTGTATATATAATACAACTGACTTCCCTGAATATGGGAATTCATCATTCGACCACAAAGCTTGCCCAATAATCACATCATTGAGAACATGAGCCCTGTAGCCACATTTTTGAGAGTTTAAATACCAGCGTCCATTCTATATATCCGTGTGTGTTTAGTATTTCAGTCGTGTCTGACTCTTTGTGACTCTATGGACTCCTTTGTCCATGCAATTCTCCAGACAAGAATGCTGGAGTGGATTGCCATGCACTCCTTTAGGGGATCTTCCCGACCCAGGGATCAAACCTGAATCTCTTACGTCTCCTGTATGGTAGGCCCATTCTTTATCACTGAGTTGCGGGGAAAGCCTTCTATCCCATATATAGGGGCATAGACTTGCACAAGTGATGTAAACAATCTTGGCTTCCTTTCTTCATGAAAAAAATGGAAGTATTAATAGTTAATGATGAGGATTAAGAGTTAACAGATGTTAGCTGCTTAATACATTGTCTATTATATTACATTAAAAAGTTTGTTTATTGAATCACATATATAATTAGAGATCAAAAATATTGGTATTGTTGGAAAATGGTATGCTCTAACATGAGTCACTTTAGGAAGTGATTTTGAAAGTTGTATGATTCAAAGAGGTTGAGAAATGTTGAGAGCAGTATGGTTATATTGCTGATCCAGCTTCATACTGAAGGAGAGACATAGAGTTCAGAGGAAGATAAGAATCTAGGTCCTACATGCTGTGTGCCATGAAACAATGGTCAGTATATGATATTAATGAGTAGTAAGAGGGGCTTAGAGACCAGATTCTGGTCAAAGGGTCTATGCAGATACTGTGAGACTTGATACATTCATAACTAGGAACTCAAATATCTTTTTAAAAACATTTGAGCATTTTGGGGAGGGACAGGTCACTTATATAAGACACTAAAAATATCCATTAATCAGTAGAATGTACAGTTGGAGATTGTGAGACACAAAGGAGAGCTTTTTGTAAGAGAGCAAGAGAAAGATTTGTAATAGAAGCAAAAGTAAGTTAGAGAGTGGTGACATCACCGGAGACTACAAGGTGAGAACTAATAAACCAGCTTCAAAGAAGAAGTGTTGTCAGGGGAGAGTTGGTTTCAGAAACAAAAGAAGGTGAGGGAACATTCTGTGAGAAGGTTTCTGACATAAAGGAGACATTTATAATGGAGTTGAGGTTATAACTGGCACAGAAGTAGGAGTCAGGGGATATTTCAGAAAGCAGGAGGCACAGATTATTGTAAACAAAAGTACACGGTGAGATGTGTAGCTGTGTGTGTGGCCGGGGAAGAGCGGTGATAGGGCTTGGATATGATGGTGGACAAGGATGCCCCTGCCCTGATCACCCTTTAGATTTCAGAACCACTGAATCGAGATAGCAAGTGCTTCTGGAAGTAAAGAAGTGGCTTTCTAAGTCTCTAAAGAAATGAGAAGTGGATTTAATAAAGAAAAATTATTATACAAAATAAAGTGAGAGTTCAAAGTCTCCTTCACTGAAAGGGATATTCAGAATGAATGTAAGCAGTAAAGAGTTGAGAAGGACAACTTGAAGGATTAAAGTACCATTTCCAAAAGCCTTAGGGTGTTATTTAAAACAGTGAGCTTGGAAGTCAGACTGTCTGGACTCAAATCTCAATTTCATCCCTTTGTAAGGTGTGATCTTGGGTACAGGGAGTTTGCCTCATGAAACTTCCATTTCCACATCTATAAAGTGGATATAATCAAAATACTAGCAAAATAACTTCATTCTTGTAACTTGTTTAAAACCATTCTTGGCAAATAGTAAATAGAACAAAAATATTTTTAAAGTACACAAAAACATACACATACATAACAACTGCTTGACTTTAGACAAATTATACATTTTCCAAGTCTCAGTTTTCAGATCTATGACATATAGAAGGAAAAAAAAAATATATATATATATATATATATACACACACACCTCCACTAAGTGTGACGATTAAATAAAAATTGAATGAGATAAACCAAGGAAAGTACTTAGTACTTATATCTTACACATAGTGGTCAAGTAGTATTTTCAATTATTTGTTATTATAACTACTATCAATAGTGATAATATAAACCTTTATAGAATCAAAGTATTTCTTTGAATATAAGGTTTTGAGGCTTCATAAAAAGTATAAGCTACTTAGAAGAAATCACAAGGAATAACTAAAACATACATTTTTTTCATATTTTTATAAAGTGAGCTGCTGCCTCAACTGATATTTTTTTCTGATAATCCACTGCCATTTATTAACATCATAACCAAAATAAACATACATTAAATGTGAAATAGATAGCTGTAAATACATGTACTTTTACCAGAAAGCAGGGCTCTAAGAACAAAAAATTATGTTTTAGTGGCAAGCACGATATTTATGGAAACATCAGAAGGTTACTCAGGTGTACACATGGAGATGACAGACACAGTGAAAATAGATTAAATATGCACTTTGTACCTAACACATACTAACCAGAAAACCAGTATTTGCTCAAATCCTTTCCGCAGGGCGTGCCCTGCTCTTGATCAAGACAACCATCTTCACGTTTCAGCAGCTGGGAGTTCCCATGGGATGTGCGCTGTGGCCTGGCCACTCTGATGGACATTGCCTCTTGCAGTTTTTAAAACATAGTGGAGATTTAATAAATATTTGACAAACACAAGTGTTCATAAAGAGATGAGAAGTCTAAAAATAAGTGGCTACCTTCTCCATAGGAAATGCACAGCACAGATGAAGATTATGCATTTCAAGGCTTCCCTGTCAGTCCAGTGGTCAAGAATTTGCCTTGCAATGCAAGGGACACTGCTTTCGTCCTGGCTGGAAAGATCCCACATGCTGTAGAGCAGCTAAGCCTGTGTATCACAACTAGAGAGTGCTCTAGAGCCCATGAGAGGCAACTATACTGTGTCTGTCTGCAAGCCTAGAACCTGAGCTCCGCAACAAGAGAAGACACTGCAGAAGCCCACACATCACAGCAAAGAGTAACCCCTCCTCATTGCAACTGGAGAGAGCCTGCGCGAAGCAAGGAAGACCCGCCACCGTCAAGACAAAATCTTAAAAACGATCCATTTTGATAATCAATCCACATGTTGGTGACATTAATCTGTAATATTTTATAATTTATAATTCTAAGGCTTTATGAAAACACTGTGTAATTGTTTTAAATTCCCTTTACTTGAAAAAAGATGAGCTAATCACAATTCTGGTATTATTAGTTATTTCTTTCCTAGAAAACATTGGGACTTCCTTTTCCATCCATAAGACCAAATTCTCAAAATGCTTTTTGCCACCCTAAATGTAAATTCCAATTCCCCCAGTATGTCTTGGTGTGTTTACGAGAACATTGTCCAGCCCATTCTCCCATTCTCTGATAAGTCTGTCCTATAATATCTTCTATTTGTTAATGATGGCTCCCTTCTCCCCATCCCCCAGCCATTTGTTCATCTGTATAATATCAATGTTTGTCTTTACATACTTCTGGGTTGTTAATTTTTGAATCCTACAAAAATACTTAAAGTTTTCCCTAGTCTGCTTTTAGTCCATTTCCTTCATTTAAAATAGGTTGTTAAAATTCAAGATGTCTTGTAACAACTCCTCCTGCAATTAAGAAACAGACATGTGTCTGGATGTATTAGCAGGAGAAAAAAATAATTCAGGAAACAGCTGTAATTCAGAAAGGAGCAATTTTGCTCTGTCCCTGGTACTGAATGTGATTTTCCAGAGTATTGCAAGGCATTAATTGTCCAAGAATCCAAACAGAATTTGATTCCTACAAACCACATGAATCATTCCAGAATATATAACAGAAAAAAAAGAATGTATACAAAGATTAAAAGTAGGTATATACCATTTTATTGCATTGAAATGTACATGACAGTTTTATTCGTTATTTTTTTCTTCTTCTTCTGTAATTGGAAATGCTTTAAGCAATGCAAACAGATATAACATTTGATTTCCATCATTTGGGCTAAATGTGTCTTTACAAGTACTGAATGTTCCTCTATTGACTAAGCTCCTAGCTTAGTGCCTGAGCTTATAATACTTCCTGGTCAAACAAAGCATATATTCAAAGAGATTTTACTTATGGCAAAGGCACTTGTTGAGGACCTAATATATGTAACACATTGTACCATATGTTGCTGTGTTTCACGTGTCCTTAGTCGCTCAGTTGTGACTCTCTGCAACCCACTGGACTGTAGTCCACCAGGCTCCTCTGTTCATGGGAATTTTCAGGCAAGAATCCTGGAGTGATTACCATTCCTTCTCCAGGGGATCTTCCTGACCCAGGGATGGAACCTGCATTCTTTGTGTCTCCTGCATTGCAGGCAGATTCTTTCCTGCTGAGCCATCAGGGAAGCCCTATATATTGTTGAAGACACACATTTAAAAGTTACAATAAATATCAATACTAATTTTTAAAAAATGTATACTTTGTACTTTGTGGAGAAGGTAAGGGACTGCAATATCCTTAATTCTATTTACAACGACTTAGGCAATGGTAAATACAGAGATATGAGATTCTGAGTGTCAGACTAATCATGTTCTGACTTGAGACTCTGAGCAGACTCTAAAAAAGCCTATTTTAAAACTTATGGTAATGGCAACCCACTCCAGTATTTTTGCCTGGAGAATCCCATGGACAGAGGAGCCTGGCAGGCTACAGTCCATGGGGTCGCAAGAGTCGGACACGACTAAGCAACTAAACCACCAGCACAGTGCTTGACGAAATGCTACGTAATCCTATCAGGATGTAGGAACAGGAGAAAAGCAGAATGGAGAAAAAGATTTAAATCCAGTCGAATGCATGGAATTTGTCTGCAAAAAGGCAGATAGATAGGATATGTGGATACTCCAGTGAGATAAGGAGCGTTCTATGGCTACTGCTGCCTTACCCATGGGTTCTTTCACTTTGAACTATTCCACTGTGAAACCCTCATCTGCTAGATGAAGAGAGAGAATGAAAGAGAGAAGAGAAACATCTTTGCCTGGACTAAATTTTGTGGAGAGGCTGTTGCATGTAGGTCAGGCAGGCCCTAAATCACTCTTTCAATTCACTGCCCACCACCATGGAGACCACAGTACTTTCTTCCTCCAGGATGCTGTAGCCACAGAAAACGCCCACGATACATTTCCAAGGGTGTACTCTTAAGGATCTGAATAAATCCTCCTTCCCTCCAGCTATTCTGCTGACCTTTAGTTTCTAAACACACACACACACATACACACACACACACATTCCACCAAATTAACAAAACCAAAAGTAACATTGCCAGGAACAGTCATTAAAATCAGAATGTTCTAATTTACAGCTACCAGTGTTAATGTGTGAGGGTTCACCTCTGTGAACTTTATAATTAACATCTTTAACAAGGAATTACTCTGAGTATATATTTTCCTTGGACTTTATAGTCTGACCTTTTCTTTTATCTTCTGGGCTATTTTTTTTATTTTTAATACAAATGACCCTGCTCTGTAACTTAGAGTGCTCAAGTTGGAAAGCCATATATCAGGATTCCAAAACATCTTTTTCATATGCTGCTCCACTGACTCTTGAGAAACAAGATTTTGGCAGGCTAACTCCTGCTTGCACGGTACTATCACTACAATGTAGGTATTTAGCAACCCTGGTCCCCAGGCACTAATTTCCTGTTAAATACTACACATTCATACCGAAATGCACATCCCAACCCATCTCCATACCCACTCAGGAAAGCTTTAATACCCTAGGTTTAAAACCACTGATAACCCCTTCTTGCAGGGATTCATCATATTAAACGAATGAAGTAAATGCCAGGGGTGTGGTTAAACGCTTTATATTCATTTCTAAGGCTGTGCTGGTTGCAAGGGAGTCACATATAGTGAGAGCAAATTCAGAAAAGAAGGCCGTAGAACGTACTGTCAGAGAGATGTTGTTATAATTTTTATTTAATTCTTTAAATGCATGTAATAGAATCTGTTCTACCTAGAATCGGGGTTATTGTGCTTTTTTTTATTTTGGTTTATATATATGAGGGAAACACCATAAAGTCCAGAGAACTATTACAAATAACAAAGTGTTCATCGATTTGGTAAATTATTAAGAGTGTATGTGAAAAGTGTAATATTTAATCTCAGAAGTAAGGGCTTTTACTTGTCTTTTATTTCCTTTGTTTCAAATTCAAATCTCACAAATTGACTAATATCTCTCCTAAGCTGTTCTTTCAAGGCAGTTGCCACCAGAAGTCAGTGGAAAGAAAGAATTACTTCATAAAAGATGCGAAAGGAGCATTTGCTCTCAAGTTCTCAATAGACAGTCATGCAGCCCTAGGCGTGAGGGGCACAACTGGTGGGTGCTCTCTGGAGCTCCCCCAAGGAGCCAATAAATGGGATAAATGGTCGATGGAGAGTGAAGTGAATTGGAAAAGTGCCTGGTTGACTTCATAAATACTAGCAGGAAAAGACGGAGAATTTATCTTCTGAGAATAAACCTATTTTCCTTGAGCTATGTATGCACACGCATACGTGCGTGCATTCACGCCCACATATGCACACACACTCACACCTTGATTTGTCTTTTGCATTAAGTCCATCAGGCTCCTTGTGCTTCTTTCTGACAGCAAGTCCACCCATGTGGACTTCAAGTGTAGTTACTGCCCATCCAGAGCATGATTTATCTCTGTCTGTTGCTGTAAGAAGCCGTATCTCTGGGGTTTGACAGTCACCCAGAGAAAGAGAGAGAAGACAGCCTTAGGGTTTTAGGCTAAAATTGCTTTTACTTAGAACTATTTATCAATGTGCTTGCTCTACTTTCTCAGCGTTTTCCTTCTATGGCTTACTTTTGTCATGTAAATACCTTTAAGCTACCCCTGAGCAAACAGAAAGTCTGAATTTAATGCCTTCTCTGCTGCCCTGGTGCCCTGAGTCCTCAGTTAATTGGAATAACCAATATCTACCAAACAATTATCTGATGCTAAATACTTAACAGATATGACCTTATTAAACTTTTATAACAAAGCTGTGAGGTAGGAATCACTACCATTTCCAGTTTCTAGTTGAAACAACGGAGATCCACAGAAGTCAGTGATGATAATAAACTCTTAGTCAACAAAGGTAGAAACTGAGATTTGAAGCCAACTTTTCCTGCTTGAAACATAGTCCAGGTTTCTTAGGAGTTAAATCCCAGCATTTAGGCAACACGTGTTTTTTCTTTTTAATATAATTTCCTAAATAAGTCAAGAATGGTAAAATCACGTCAGGCAGACAGCCTGCCTCTTTCAGTGCCCAGATATTTATAATCAAGTACAGCGCGTTCTCATGAGGTCTGAGAAAATTTCTCAACACGCCTTTCCAGGAGACCATCATCAATCAACTGGAGTGGATTCTTAGGATAACATGCACTTCCTCAGCAATCATCAGGAATATGCAAATGAAAAGCACACTGAGATATCATCTCATACCTGTTAGAATGATGCTGGATGGTGGAGACAATGAATAATATCCTCTGAGCTAAGAAGGAGCTTTGAGACCAAACAACAAAGCAGGCAACTCCATGAAGAACAATTACGAAGTTTACCTTGAGTAATTTACAACTGGGTTACCTAAGATGCTGAGGCATTCTTAGCTACACTTTCACCACAGAAAAGGCTACCGTGGTATTTAAAGGGGCCAAAGCTAAAAATAGAGTCTGACAGGCTCAAATGGTAAAGAATCCTCCTGCATTTCAGGAGATGTGATTTTGATTCATGGGTGGGGAAGATCTCCTGGAGAAGGGAATGGTTACCCACTCCAATATTCTTGCCTGGAGAATTTCATGGACAGAGGAGCCTGGTGGGCTACAGTCCATAGGGTCATAAAGAGTCAGACACAATTGAGTGACTAATACTCACTTTTCACTATGGGAGAAACACCTCTGCACCAGGAGGAACCAAGGGATTTCCTCCTCTCCAAGATCTCTGGATTTAACCGACTTCCTGAGCAAAAGACATTCTTCCAGTTTTCATATCAGATGAAGGCAAGGGGAGATGCTGACAGGAAACTGATCGGGCTGGGCACATTCCTTGTGAATAAGGTAAAGCTCAGCCATGCAGAAAGGGAAGGGGGAGGGGAGGGCTGAAGTCCTGAGATGGATCAGAGAAGTGGAGTCAGTGTGGTTCAGCCACAGACGGCTATGACCAAAAGGACAAGAAAAAAGTGTTGGTGAGGATGTGGAGAAAAGGAAACCCCTGGGCACTGATGGTGGGAATATAAATTGATACAGCCCTACGAGAACCAGAACGATGATTCCTGAAAAACATTAAAAACAGAACTGCCATATGATACAGCAATCCCACTTTCTATCCCAAGGAAATGAAAACACGATTTCAAAGAGGTCTGCACTCTCATGTTCATTGCAGTGTTCTTTGTAACAGCCAAAATATGGGAAAATCTAAGGGCCTGTCAATGGATAAGTAGATAAACACACACACACATCACACACACACACACACACAGGATTATTATTCAGCCAAGAGAAAGAAGGAAATAAAGCTGTTTGCCACAACATCAGTGGTCCTTGAGGACATAATGCTAAATGAAATAAGTCAAACAGAAAGACAAATACTATGTGGTGTCATTTATATGTGGAATCTTAAAGAGTTAAACTCATTAAAACAGAGACTAGAATGACATTTAACAAAGGCCTGAGGGTGGAGGAAATGGAAGGATATTGGTCAAAATGTACAAACTTCAAGTTGTAAGGTAAGTCCCAGGGATCTAATATATAGCACAATGATTGCAGTTAATAATACTGTCTTATATACTTGAAAATTGCTAAGAGTCTTAAATCTACACAAAAAACAAATGGTAATTTATGACAAGATGGAGGTGTTATCTAAGGCTACAGTGGCAATTATTTCACAATATGTTAAGTGTATTAAACCGACAGATTGTACCCCTTAAAATTACGTGTTATACGCCAGTGATATCTCAATAAGCTGGAAAATATTCAGTACAATGTGTAATATATCAGGAACATAGTGGGTCCTCATTCAGTTGCTCACTTTAGCCAATCTGTAAAATTGTCTGTTTAGAATCTTAGATATTTTGTAGCAATTGGATATTTACATGAACTTTTAAATCATGCCCTTTGATTATTAAATGTCACATTTTTATCTGGGTCTAATCTGATTACATACATCTTTAAAAGTAAAGAATGTTTCATAACTGGTGAGAGAGGGAGATTGGAAGATGGAAAACAGTCAGAGAGAGTAGGCTGTGAAGTTGGAAAAAGGGACTCATGAACAAAGGAACATAGGTGACCTTGAAACAGATGCTCCCCAAGAGTGTCTAGAAAGAAAGACAACCTAGCTAACACCTTGAGTTTAACCCACTAAGATTGCATGCCAAAATTCTGACCTACAGAACAGAACAGAAAGATATTTTCATTGTTCTTAGCCATCAGGTTTGAGGTAATTTTATGACAGTTATGCACATCTAATAAATACAACTAGTTAGACATTTGGATGAGTCAAGGGCTGTACTTCATTCCCCCGTCCAGACCTCCCTAGAGCTTAATTGTTACTTTCAATGGGCATTGTCCACCTTGGGTGGCCCTGCATGGTATGGTCCATAGCTTCATTGAGTTATGCCAACCCCTTCACCAGGACAAGGCTATGCTATGTGAAGCAGTTTTACATTGACTGTGAACCATTTCTGTACTGGTTACTGGGATCTGGTTCACGTACTGCTGAAGTCTGGCTTGGAGAATTTTGAGCATTATTTTACTAACATGTGAGATGAGTGCAATTGTGCGGTAGTTTGAGCATTCTTTGGCATTGCCTTTCTTTGGAATTGGAATGAAAACTGACCTTTTCCAGTCCTGTGGCCACTGCTGAGTTTTCCAAATTTGCTGGCATATGGAGTGCAGCACTTCCACAGCATCATCTTTCAGGATTTGAAACAGCTCAACTGGAATTCCATCACCTCCACTAGCTTTGTTCGTAGTGATGCTTTCTAGGCCCACTTGACTTCACATTCCAAGATGTCTGGCTCTAGATTAGTCATCACATCATCATGATTATCTGGGTCGTGAAGATCTTTTTTGTACAGTTCTTCTGTGTATTCTTGCCACCTCTTCTTAATGTCTTCTGCTTCTGTTAGGTCCAGACAATTTCTGTCCTTTATCGAGCCCATCTTTGCATGAAATATTCCCTTGGTATCTCTAATTTTCTTGAAGAGATCTCTAGTCTTTCCCATTTTGTTCTTTTCCTCTATTTCTTTGCATTGATTGCTGAAGAAGGTTTTCTTATCTCTTCTTGCTATTCTTCGGAACTCTGCATTCAGATGCTTATATCTTTCCTTTTCTCCTTTGCTTTTTGCCTCTCTTTTCACAGCTATTTGTAAGGCCTCCTCAGACAGCCATATTGCTTTTTTGCATTTCTTTTCCATGGGGATCATCTTGATCCCTGATGTTCAAGCTGGTTTTAGAAAAGGCAGAGGAATCAAAGATCAAATTGCCAACATCTGCTGCATCATGGAAAAAGCAAGAGAATTCCAGAAAAATATCTATTTCTGCTTTATTGACTATGCTAAAGCCTTTGACTGTGTGGATCACAGTAAACTGTGGAAAAAAGCAGTCTACAAGTAATTACTAATCATAATAACATGCTCTGATTGTGGCTTTTGTAGAATTTTCAGGACATATCTCTCTGAACTCTGCCGAACTGGATCTAATTAATGTTGACAGCATGTAAGTCTGTTTTCTATTAGCCTTCGGTATTCCCATTTATGACATTAAATGCCATCAATTCCATTCTATAACCTAAGTAAAAATCCTGATTAACTATTCATTAGCTAGAAAAAGCACACAGCATGTGAATAGGAATGAAATACTAAAAACTTCCACCCCAATAATTCCTTTCCAAAGTGTTTGCAATATGTGGGGAGAGTGGAAAAATTAGTTTATTTTGTTTTGAAGATTTTAAGTGCTGTCTATAAATATGTTATGCAAACAAAATCTACTTAAAGAAAAAAAATGATAAAATTGTGTGTATGTGTGAGAATCCATTTTAAAAACATGTAACATCCAGTTCCAAAATTTCATTCTGCTATGGACCAACCTAGATAGCATATTCAAAAGCAGAGATATTACTTTGCTGACTAAGGTCCGTCTAGTCAAGGCTATGGTTTATAGATGGGGAAACAGTAGAAACAGTGTCAGACTTTATTTTTTTGGGCTCCAAAATCACTGCAGATGGTGACTGCAGCCATGAAATTAAAAGGCGCTTACTCCTTGGAAGGAAAGTTATGACCAACCTAGATAGTATATTCAAAAGCAGAGACATTACTTTGCTGACTAAGGTCCGTCTAGTCAAGGCTATGGTTTTTCCTGTGGTCATGTATGGATGTGAGATTTGGACTGTGAAGAAGGCTGAGTGCTGAAGAATTGATGCTTTTGAACTGTGGTGTTGGAGAAGACTCTTGAGAGTCCCTTGGGCTGCAAGGAGATCCAACTAGTCCATTCTAAAGGAGATCAGCCCTGGGATTTCTTTGGAAGGAATGATGCTAAAACTGAAGCTCCAGTACTTTGGGCACCTCATGCGAAGAGTTGACTCATTGGAAAAGACTCTAATGCTGGGAGGGATTGGGGGCAGGAGGCGAAGGGAATGACCAAGGATGAGATGGCTGGATGGCATCACTGACTCGATGGATGTGAGTTTGAGTGAACTCCAGGAGTTGGTGATGGACAGGGAGGCCTGGAGTGCTGCTATTCATGGAGTCGCAAAGAGTCTGACATGACTGAGCGACTGAACTGAACTGAACTACTAGGACCCAGTGGTGAACATCATGGACAAACTCCCAAGTCTCATGGAGCTTACACTCCAGAGCAAGAAACAGCAAGCTATAGCCCACGGATCAAATTCAGTCCACAATCTGTTTTTATAAAGCTTTATTGGAACACAGATGTACCCATTCACTTGCAGACTGTTAATACAATTTTCACTCCATAACACCAGAGTAGAGTAGTAATGTTGGAGATTATGTAGCCCACAAAGCATATAAGACATATTATCTGGCTCTTTACAGGAGAGGTTCTCCAACCCTTGCTCTAAAGGAAAGACAAGTTCAGTTCAGTTCAGTCGCTCAGTCATGTCCGACTCTTGGCGACCACATGAATCACAGTAGGCCAGGCCTCCCTGTCCATCACCAACTCCGGAGTTCACTCAGACTCACGTCCATCGAGTCAGTGATGCCATCCAGCCATCTCATCCTCAGTCGTCCTCTTCTCCTCCTGCCCCCAATCCCTCCCAGTATCAGGGTCTTTTCCATTGAGTCAACTCTTCGCATGAGGTGGCCAAAGTACTGGAGCTTCAGTTTTAGCATCATTCCTTCCAAAGAAATCCCAGGGTTGATCTCCTTCAGAATGGACTGGTTGGATCTCCTTGCAGTCCAAGGGACTCTCAAGAGTCTTCTCCAACACCACAGTTCAAAAGCATCAATTCTTTGGCACTCAGTCTTCTTCACAGTCTAACTCTCACATCCATACATGACCACAGGAAAAACCATAGCCTTGACTAGACAGACCTTATTCGCCAAAGTAATGTCTCTGCTTTTGAATATACTATCTAGGTTGATCATAACTTTTCTTCCAAGAAGTAAGCACCTTTTAATTTCATGGCTGCAGTCACCATCTGCAGTGATTTTGGAGCCCAAAAAAATAAAGTCTGACACTGCAAAGAAAGACAAAGAATGAAACAAATATGTGCAAATGTGAAGAAGTACAGGGTGCTCTGGAAGTGTCTAAGAGGGGATAACATTTAATTAATCTGAAATAATAAAAACACTAAATGAGGCATAAGACCTGGCCAAATAGAGGAAGTGTAAAAAGTTAGGGGGAAAAAGCATCTCAGATAAAAGGGAGATGATGCGTAAATGCCGGAAGGTGCGAAAGGACATGGTGCATTTGACATTAATCTGGGAAGGGAGAACTAGAGGGAGAATGGTCTAAAATGGTGTCACCCTGAGGAACATATCAGAGACCATGTCAAGGATGTTGAATTCCATACAAAAGGCAAGGGGAAGTCAACGACCAGCTTTAAACGAGGTTTCCCTTCCTCGTGCTAGTTATCTCCTTGACTTGAAACCCAGCCCTGGTCCCCAACTGCCTGGCTGTGTTTCCTGTTTCCTGGATCCTGAATACTCTTCTTCCAGGGGCCTTGCTGTTATTCCTTCATGTCATACTCTAGATAGGTTCTTGCTGGCTGTCCAGCTGAAATTCACATCTTTCTTGTACCCACAGCTGACTCAGACTTCTCAGTATGACCTCTTACCTGGCTGTTCCCTGAGTTTCAGCTCATTGGACTGCCACGGCACCCCTCATTTTCATGAGTCCCTGCCTCATTCTGTTGGAGTCTAGTTCCCATTATGTAATGGAAATGGACAAACCAACACAAACAAACAGACAGACAAGAGTTATCTTGACTTCAAGTCCTGGCTTCCTAATTTCATAGCTGTGTAGTATTAAAGAAGATGGGACATTAAACAGCTAAGTGTCTTCATTTCTAAACTGGTTATAGAATTCTTATGAGGATTAAATGGAAAAGTATGCTGTGGTACACAAATTGCATCAATGGATCCTACTAAAGTCACTTCTGCCTCCCACCCTTTGCTGTCCCCTCCCACCCTGGGACACATTGTCCAACTCTGACTTCTGACTTGAACTTGTGATTTTATTTGGTCAACAGAGGGGTAACAAACGTGACAAGCAATGACTCCAAAATGTGCTTATGTGGTTCAGCTTCCTCTCTGACCTTCCATCTTTTGCAGGAAAACATGCTGGGATAGACTACTGGATGAGGAGGCAGGTAGAGCAGAGTTGAGTCAGCCCAGTTGTCGCTGCCAAGGCTCCATACACGTGAGCAAGTCCTCATAAGATCTGGGAAGTTGCCTAGCCAACACAGGGCTGACCATCTACTGTGTGAGCCCCATCAAGTCTAGTTCAGAGCAGCAGAACTGATCAACCGACTCTAGGCTCATGAACAACAGCTTTAATGTTTACTTCATGTATCTCTGAAGTTCTGTGGTTGATTGTTTCATGACAAGCTTTGAAACTGTTGCATATACAGCATACCCTGATGTGTATACAGGAAGTGAGATGACAACATGCCAAACATTTATTTTGTGTTCAATAAACAACGTGGGAGACCTGGGTTCGATCCTTGGGTTGGGAAGATCCCCTGGAGGAGGGCATGGCAGCCACTCCAGTATTCTTGCCTGGAGAATCCCCATGTACAGAGGAGCCTGGTGGGGGCTATAGTCCCTGGGGTCCCAAAGAGTCGGACACAACTGAACGCTTAAGCACAGACAGCAACAAACAGCGGCGCCTCCCCGCACCACCGCCACCTGTGCTACATAAATATCAGCAGATGTCAATTCGGAAAATGCTCTCGTTGTTACACTGGTTGGGAAGAGCTTAACTTCTGCTGGGTTTCCAGACAGCATGCTTGCAGACATACACACACGGCTGACAGCAGTCAATCCTGCTGCAGTTCAATGACCTGTGTGTGCACGCAGACAGACACAATTTAAATAAACAGAGGGTCCACCACCTGCATTCTTAAATGAATCTCTGCCTGTTGCAGCTTAAGGGGCTCACAAAAGTCACCACCAAGCTGTATTTTCCATTCTTGTTCGGTGCCCACCACAGCTCCCACGTAGGCCTTTGCCCAGCAGAACTGAGCAAGGTACATCATGTCAGGGTCAGCACGGCCTGGCTTCTGAAGTAGAGCTGGAGACGGTCTCCAAAGAGCCGTGTTATTAAAGAAACAATGCCTTTGTTTCGGCAGCAGAGCTAAGTGCTGTTTATTTCCAGATGCTTTCCTGGAACTTGGGCAGGGAATGCAGCTGCATGTCATTCATGCAGTACTGAGACTGGACGGGGGGCAGCGTTCAGAGGAAATGACCAAGCTCGCTCAGGCCTGGGGACATGACGCTATTTTCTGTCCCTGACAAAAAGGAACTCAGTTTCCTTCATTGGACGGCACCTGCTCCAAACTTCAACATTCCTCTCTATGTAGATGACAGCATCAGCTACTCCTTCACCTGATCATCTAAGGTTTAAGAATTTTTTTGATCACTCCATGGAAATGTCTCCCTTGTGTCATGCTTTCTCTCTAACACTGTCCCTTTTGATGGAGGTAAATACAGCCAAGTGACTCAGACCATGGGCGCTGGAGAAAAGCTGTATCAGTTAGACTCTTGTCTTGAACAATTTAATCTTATTTGTCCTTGGACGGTTCTCTTCTTCAACACTTCCTTCATTGTAATAATAAATATTAAAAATAGTAGTTACATTATAGGAATGTTTTATGAAACAAGTGTTTTTAACTGTTTGTATATCTTTCCATAAGTTAAACACTGAATCTAAAATGCTTTGTCAGGGATCAGCAAAAGAAAACAATCTTTTTGTTGTCCATTATCTCAAAGTAGTTAATTTTTGCATAAATCCATTAAAAGATCTTCAGAACTTGTGTCCATGTAGATATATACCACTGCCCACAGGTTTCAAGATTTTATATGCTTAAAATCAATAGTATATATTGGTTATATATATATATTTTATGTATTTTATGGAGCTTCCCAGGTGGCTCAGTGGTAAAGAATCCACCTGTCAATGCAGGAGATGTGAGTTCAGTCCCTGAGTCGGGAAGATCCCCTGGAGTAGAAAATGGCAACCCACTCCAGTGTTCTTGGCTGGAAAACCCCTTGGACATTGGAACCTGATGGGCTACAGTCCATGGGTTGCTAAGGGCTGGACACAACTGAGCGACTGAGTGCCTGCTCATGAAACAAGTGAAATGATTCACCACTAAGTGTTTATCTCGGTGTTGGACGGAGAGCAAGCACTGAGTAAATGTGTGTCCCCGTTCTCTCGTTATTGCTCTTTTTTTTGGTTTTTATTATTATCCTGACTGAGTCCTGGTTATTTGTCTGGCTAAACATCTCACATCGATGCGATATGTCGATCAGACTCTGCTCTCTTAATCCTCCTATTCAAATCCTGCTGAAAGCCTCTCAACTATCCTCACCAGCTTTTCTCTCTTCTCTCTGACACTTTCCCCTGCACATCATTTCTCCCAGGATAACGCCTAGCCTTTGTTATATGATGTATTCATTTCCTAGGGCTGGCATAGCTAAGTACCACAAACCAACTGGTTTGAACAACATGTTAAAATAAACTTATATTCTCACAGTTTGAAGACTACATGTCTGAAATCAAGATATCAGCAGGGTGCCCATGTCCCCTGGAAACTGTAGGGGGTTCCTTCCTAGTATCCTCCTAGCCTCTGGGTATTTCCCATCTTCTTGGAGGGTCTTTGGCTTATAGATGCCACCCTCCCACCCTCCACGCCTGCCCCACGTGATACTCTCGCAGTGTCTGTCTTCTTATAACAATTTACATATTGGATTGGGAACCCACCCTATTGCAGTAGGCTTCCTTCATCTTAACTAATTACATCTACACTGATCATCAGTTCAGTTCAGTTCAGTCGCGCAGTCGTGTCCGACTCTTTGCGATCCCATGAATCGCAGCACGCCAGGCCTCCCTGTCCATCACCAACTCCCGGAATTCACCCAGACTCACGTCCATTGAGTCTGTGATGCCATCCAGCCATCTCATCCTCGGTCGTCCCCTTCTCCTCCTGCCCCCAATCCCTCCCAGCATCAGGGTCTTTTCCAATGAGTCAACTCTTCGCATAAGGTGCCCAAAGTACTGGAGCTTCAGTTTCAGCATCATTCCTTCCAAAGAAATCCCAGGGTTGATCTCCTTCAGAATGGACTGGTTGGGTCTCCTTGCAGTCCAAGGGACTCTCAAGAGTCTTCTCCAACACCACAGTTCAAAAGCATCAATTCTTCGGCGCTCAGCCTTCTTCACAGTCCAACTCTCACATCCATACATGACCACAGGAAAAACCATAGCCTTGACTAGACGGACCTTAGTCGGCAAAGTAATGTCTCTGCTTTTGAATATACTATCTAGGTTGGTCATAACTTTTCTTCCAAGGAGTAAGCGCCTTTTAATTTCATGGCTGCAGTCACCATCTGCAGTGACTTGCAGTCCAAGGGACTCTCAAGAGTCTTCTCCAACACCACAGTTCAAAAGCATCAATTCTTCGGCGCTCAGCCTTCTTCACAGTCCAACTCTCACATCCATACATGACCACAGGAAAAACCATAGCCTTGACTAGACGGACCTTAGTCGGTAAAGTAATGTCTCTGGTTTTGAATATACTATCAAGGTTGGTCATAACTTTTCTTCCAAGGAGTAAGCGCCTTTTAATTTCATGGCTGCAGTCACCATCTGTAATCAATGTAATCAATGTAAAGAAATAGAGGAAAAGAACAGAATGGGAAAGACTAGAGATCTCTTCAAGAAAATTAGAGATACCAAGAGAACATTTCATGCAAGGATGGGCTCAATAAAGGACAGAAATGGTCTGGACCTAACAGAAGCAGAAGATATTAAGAAGAGGTGGGAAGAATACACGGAAGAACTGTACAAAAAAGATCTTCATGACACTGATCATACTTCCATATATTGTCACACATTGCAGTACTTGAGCTTAAGACTTCCACTTACCTGTTTTGGTGGAGGGAGAAGGGGGAACACAAGCCAGCTCATGAAACGCACTCTTCAGCCTCTGCCTCTCACCAGTCTCCCCACCGCCCCTCTGGCTACACAAAGCCTTTGCAAATAATGGGCTTTGCCATGCCCTCTCTGCTGCCCGGGGGCCTTCACAGGCTCTAAGTTCTGCCCAGAACATTCCCAGCATCCTCCCCCAGCTTTTTCCTAGCTACAGTTTGCTTATTCTTCAAACCTCAAATTGTCATGACCTAATATAAGAAACCTCAACTGAAGTTCACTTCTTACTCATGAGGATGGTTATTATCCAAAAGAAGGAAGGAAGGAAAGAGGAAGGAAGGAAAGAGCAACAATTGGCGAGGATGTTGGCAGGAAGAAATTGGACCTCTTTTACATTGCTGGTGGAGATGTGAAATGGTGCAGCTACGGTGGAAGACAGTAAAGCCATTCCTCAAAAAACTTAAACACGGAACGACCTCATGATGCCATGCTCCACTTTGGCTATACATTCAAAAGAACTGAAAGCTGGGATGCAAACAGATATTCATGTAACAGTGTACATAGTAACAGTTTTCTCAATAGCTAGAAGGTGGAAATAATTCACACCCTTCGATGGACAAATAAAATGTCACATAAACATACATACATTATATATATATATATATATATATACACACACAGCCACATATATACAAACACACACTGAAATAGTATAGTATTCAGATTTAAAAGCATTGAAATTCTGATACGTGCTGCAGCATAAATGAAATTTGAACTATTAAGCCAAGTAAAGTAAGACATAGAAGCACAAATATTGTGTGATTCCACTTAGATGAGGTACTTGGAGTAGTCAAATTCATAGAGAAAGAATGTAGAATAGAGGTTACCAGGAATTGAAATCAAGGGTAGACAGCATAAAGAGTTACTGTCTATCGGCTACAGACGTTCAGTTTGGAAGGATGAAAAAGTTCTTTAGATGAGTGGTGGAAAACGGTGCCACTGCTCTTGGTGCCACTAAATTATACACTTAAAACAGCAAGTTACATGATGTGTATATTACACTACAATAAAAAGCTACCCCTAATCTCCTCCCACACACCAAAGGAAAAAGCAAAAAGAATGTATTCTACCTGTGCTGCTGCTGCTGCTGCTAAGTCACTTCAGTCGTGTCCGACTCTGTGCGACCCCATAGACGGCCGCCCACTAGGCTCCTCTGTCTCTGGGATTCTCCAGGCAAGAACACTGGAGTGGGGTGCCATTTCCTTCTCCAACGCATAGGTATCTGCATAACATTTTTAGAAACTTAACCAACACAAAGTTAATGTATCTACATGCAGCTCACTGACCTAAGGGCTGCATAAATAATAGCTCATTTAATCTTCATAATACACAGCATGATGTAAGTAACGTTATTGCCCCTATCACATGTGGATGAATACACTGAAACGGAGACAAACCCAATTTTCCTAAGGTCAGCATTTTATATGTGGTAGAGCAGGAGTCCCAGGGATGGGGAGACTGGTTGGCTTCCATCTATGGGACTGCACAGAGTTGGACACGACTGAAGCGACACAGCAGCAGCAGCAGCAGAGCAGGATTAGAGACAAACATCAGAGACTCCAGTTCTAGAGTCTGGACACTAAACTCTCATAGCTCAGTTCATGTTCATCACCTCCACAAACGGTGTTCAGGGGTCAAAGCTATGTGTACAGTACTCTGAATACCACTTCATCTCCTAAGAGGGCCCTCAAGTCAAACCCACCCTGTACCTATTCCTGTAGCATTAGTTATTTCTATAATGTCATTTCATTTTTCTTACTGAAAGAATCTCTCCCTAGTTTCAGAACAGTGTCTGTTATTTCCTGTTTACATGATTTGGTCCACACAATTTGTTCTAGTGTTCTATGTAACAAATTACTGTCTAACTTTCTGTATTGTAAAATGGTCATTTGCCTTTTCTCAAGATTTTGTGGGTCAGAAATATGGAAGGGCTTCGTTGGGCAGATTGTCTCTGGTCCACGTGGGATGCATGCGAGGCAGCTGAGGCTGAACGGTACACTTCCAAGACGATGGCCTCTGAATGCTCTCGCCTGGAACCTCAGAGTGACTCGGCATTCTGTCTGTCTCTGTCTCTCCATATGGAGTCTCAACATTCTACTATAAGATAATTTTACTGGCTTTGGCTACTCACAACAAGGTGGTTCCAGTGTTGTCACAATTTTTACAGAGTGACTGGCTTCCAAGAAGCAGGAAAAAGTCGCTTAAACAGCTAAGGGCCTCATTAGACCTGTCAGCATCATTTCCACCATATTCTACTTGTCAAAACAATCACCCATATTCAAGTGTGTGAAGATAAGTTCTTAATAGGATCATTGTCAAATCACCCCACAGAAGAACATGTGGAATGGGAGAGATCATTGTGACCATCTTTGTAAAATGCAAATTCTTATCTTTATACAGCTGGAATTCAATAGATTGATAGACTTTTAAAAAATGTATAGATTAGACAAGACTCTATCACAGTCAGCCATGTAGGAGCAGGAGCTTAGTTTTAACTAAGATTAAAAATAGTATGAATGGCTTTAGGTGCCAAAATACAGAATGGGCAGGGACAGTTTTTGCTTACTTCAAGTATAAGTCCAGAAAGCCAGATACCTTCAAGCTCTTTCCTTCTGTTACCTGTTTCTCTGTATTGGCTTCAGTGTTTCACCAGAATGGGAAAGAAGCATATGTCTGTTAGAAATATATTACTGAAGTTTAAGGAGGGAGTCCAGAGATGGAGATGCATACCTTTGAGTACTATCTACATACAGATAGATAATTATTGAAGATGTGGAAATGGGTGAGCACTTTAAAAAAGATAGGAGGGTTATCTTCAGTTCAAAGAGAAAATCTGACTTTATGGATGCAAAATTTGTTTTATGGTGTGTGTGTGTGTGTGTGAGTGTGTGTGCATGTGTGTGTGCGTGCATATGTGCACGTGTGTGTGTGTGTGTGTGTGTGAGTGTGTCTGATCAGGGAAAGATTTAACAAGTCCTTTACTGGAGTAATCAGTAGTCACTGGTCATTCATAGTGGAAACAGTAAAAACAATCACTGCCCTACCTTTATCAAAGTAAAGCTGTAAGAAAGGAGTGATGTAGTTAAAACAGTTAAAACGTTGTTTGGTGAGAAGACTTTGGATTCAGATTTATGGAAACTTGCTCTAGCTCTCCATCTTCTACAGGTGGGAAAGGCCATAGGAGACGTTTCCTAATGCCTTTGGGTTATTTCTGGAAGATATAAAATGAGGAGACTGAATTAAGTCGATGTCTGAGGTTCTCCTAGTTTTAAAAGTCTGTGCATTATAAAGCTGATTTTGCCGAGTATACAGAATATTACACAAAATAATATTTTATGAGTTTTAAAGGTTGATTTATTCAGAGTGTCTGTCTACATGGATCAATTTCACCATATAAATGTCAACCATCCCATTTTTATTTTAGGGTTAGTACTGAACACCCACCAGGTCCACAAGGCCACAGCCAAGTGGAAACCAGGGGGACACGGACAGGAAAAACAGATGAGCCCTATTCACGCAGCTGCAGTGGTCATGACAAGCCTCGGGTTAATGAAAGGTTTGTAAATGTAGTTGCTTCTTAATTGCATTAGAAACACGTGCTTTTAAAAAGATCCCCAGGGTGACTCTTCACAAATAGCCAGCGCCTTTTGTGATATGAATCCTAATGGCTTAATTAATGTTTTGCAAACGCAAATTTTGATTTTTTCCAGCATTCCTAATGCTCAGCCTGCCTTTATTACATAGTCAAATATTTCTATTTCATTTCTTCCATAGAATAATTTGATACACAGTTTGATATCTGCCAAATAGATCAGTCAGACGTATTTTGTCAAGTGGAAACTCTACTGCAGTTCTCTAAATCAGTATTCACATTCCTTTGATAATTGCTTCAATACCTGCTGGACTTCGACAGCCAGGCTGTTTTCTACTTGTGTTGTGTCAGATGCTCTACCAGTGAGCTCTACCCCCATGCTTTCTACTTGTTTTCATGGTTTCTTTCTAGTTAGTCATTTTTTCAGTTTTTCCTTGGTTTACCTATTCTTTAAGAATTTCCTCTCTTTTAGCTAAATTCATATGTACATGTTTTGCTGATTTCAAATTAAGCAAATTTTTTAATAAAATATTTTAAAGTCATCACTGTAAATAACATAAAATACAAATTATTTTAGTCAAAGCTATGGTTTTATCAATAGTCATGTATGGATGTGAGAACTGGACCATAAAGAAGGCTGAGCATCCAAGAATTGATGCTTTCAAACTGTGGTGCTGGAGAAGACTCAAGAATACCTTGGACAGCAAGTAGATCAAACCAGTCAATCCTAAAGGAAATCAACCCTGAATATTCATTGGAAGGACTGATACTAAAGCTTCAATACTTTGGCCACCTGATGCAAAGAGCTGACTCATTGGAAAAGACCCTGATGCTGGGAAAGATTGAGGTCAGGAGGAAAAGGGGCTACAGAGGATAAGATGGATGGATGGCATCTCCAACTCAGTGAACATGAGTTTGAGTAATCTCGGGAGACAGTGGACAGGGAAACCTATTGTGCTGCAGCCCGTGGGGTCCCAAAGAGTGGGACATGACTTAGCAACGAACAACAACAGCCGATTATGTTATGCTCTCACTCCTCAAATCCCTTAGACAGTCACTGTTCAGTTTGGTATACAGTCTTTCAAACTTTGGGTTTCAAAATGCAATATATTTTATTAATTTTTATTTATTTTCCAATATTATATCCCAATATTTGAATCAGTTTCAAATCATTTATTAAATGTATAAGTCAATTTTAGTTATGTTGCTTGTTTTCATTTTTCAGAGAATGTTGTTTCAAATATACTTATCCAGTGATCTCTTCAGTATTTACCAAGGATAGTTTCTTAGGATTAAAATTCTTGATTTAAATGATATGCACATTTAACATTAATCTGTATTGCTCTATTTTTCTTTGGGGAATTACCCTCAGGAAAAAAGAAGCGTATGAGGAAGTTTGTTTGATTATATCCTTGATAAACACCTGGCATTATGAATCTTTTGATAAATGTCTTTCTTTCTCTTTAATCTCTTTATTTTTAGCATGGTTAAACCTATTTTCATATTTTTTGTGCTCATTTACAGTGTACGCTTGATGAGTATATTGGGTTGGCCAAAAAGTTTGGTTGGGTTTTTCTGTAAGATGCTAATGCCTTTAACTTTTCTCATCCTGGTGTATTCTACTTTCCAAACATAATACAATTTTAAAAATAATTCAAAAACATTGGGGTCAAATCTTTCAAAGGCATGCATGTGGCAAAGTTGCTTCAGTCATGTCCAACTCTGTGTGACCACATCAACTGTAGCCCACCAGGCTCCTCTGTCCAGAGCGGTATTCTCCAGGCAAAAATACTGGAGTGGATTGCCATGCCCGCCTCTAGGGGATGTTTCAGATCCAGTGATCGGACCCTCATCTCTTATGTCTCCTGCACTGGCAGGCAGGTCCTTTATCACTAACATCACCTGGGAAGCCCAAAGAAAAATGATTCAAGTTCAGCGTCCTGGGTCTACACTTGAGGATCAGTGGAAATGGGTGCCATTCACTTTTCAAAACTTCCTTCCTGCCCTTTTCCCCTACTACTCCAGTTTCAAGTCTCTTTCTCATCTTTACCACACGCTGTATGCCTCACTACCATTTGGTATTCAGTTGTTTGTCCTTCAGAGCCTTATTTCTCTCATAAAGCTTCCCTGACTGTCCCCAGCCCAAGCAGAATTTCACCAGCACTGCCTTTCATCACACTGGAAGCTGACACTTTAGGACCTAGTTGGTAGCACTTTCATTTCCCCTCTTGTTGCTTCCTAAATCAAACCATTTTTTTCAGGCCAGGATGACATTTTATTCATTTGCATATCTTTCAATCCATATAATGAAGTTTAGAACACTTTAAGGACTCAGTAAACATTTACTGAATGGCCCACCTATTTCTAATTCTTTGCTTTCACCAGCCCCCTCAAAAGTTAACTCATTGTTGTCACTTCAGGTTTGAACTAGTTGGTAGGCAGTATTTTCAGATACCTGCCTACTTCTCTCTGTTTCTCTTTCCTCTTCTAATTCATTTAGTTCAGTTCAGTTCAGTCGCTTAATGGTGTCCAACTCTTTGCGACCACATGGACTGCAGCACTCCAGCCTCCCGTCCATCACCAACTCCCAGAGTTTGCTCAAACTCATGTCCACCGAGTTAGTGATGCCATCCAAGCATCTCATCTTCTGTCATCCCCTTCTCCTCCCACTTTCAATCTTTCCCAGCATCAGGATCTTTTCAAATGAGTCAGTTCTTCACATCAGATGGCCCAAGTATTGGAGTTTCAGCTTCAGCATCAGTCCTTCCAACGAATATTCAGGACCAATTTCCTTTAGGAAGGACTGGTTGGATCTCCTTGCCTACTCTCAATTCACAAAAGTGATCACAGAACATGAGTCTGAACAAAGCAAACAAATAGGACTTCCCTGGTGGTACAGCAGGTAAGAGCTGGCCTGCTAATGTAGGGGTCAAGGGTCCGGGAAGATTCTACTTGCCATGGAGCAACTAACTCACACACACGACTACCAAGCCCACTCTAGAGCCTGCAAGCTACAACTACCGCAGGCCGCAGCTGCTGACACCCGAGCACCCAGAACCTGTGCTCCACAGCAAGAGAAGCCACCGCAGTGAGAAGACCCAGCACCACAGTGAAAAGTGACCCCCACTCCCGGCAACTAAAGCAAGCCCTGGCTCAGCTGCAAAGACCCAGCACAGCCAGAAAGAAACAAATATATATATATATATACACACACACACGTATATATATATTAAATTAACTATATGAATGAATATTTACCTGACAACCATACTTACTTGAGGAACTAATCATACTTCGCTGGGACTCTTCTGCCTAGAAATAATATCTCTTTCTTTGGTTGTTAAGATATGAGAAGAATGCAAACCAGACCGCCAGTCGCCCTCTCCAGGGCTCACTGGATGGAACCCATCAAAAAATGCAGAAGAGCCAATACGCAGAGAACACATGTGAGAGTAGGCATACCGGACAAACTGCTCAAGTCCTAGACCAGAGCACGCCTGTTCCCTCACTTCCTCTGCACTCCCATTTATGGGGGCCTCAGGAACTGGCCTAATATATTTGAATTCCTCTTCAACATACGGAGCTATTTCTAAAATGAAACATTATTCCTTTATACTTCTTTGCCTGTGGCCAATCGGAAATTTTTACTGTGACTTTTTCTTCTTAATTTACCAATTTCTGAAACCAAGGTTAAAGGTCTCCCACCCATTATGAAATCCTCCTCAAGCTTGCTCACTCCCTGTTTCTCTGAAGGCTTGGGGAAGATGACAAAGTTCTGGAAAGGACTGCCTGTGCATTTAATTGGGAGATTGGAGCAGAAGACAGAATAAAAAAAGCAAGAACAGTTTGAGGAATGTCCAAAAAAAAAATGATTACAAAAATTATAGCACATTTTCTGTTAGGCTATTATCTACATATTTGGTAATGAATAGTATATAATAACAAAGAAATGCTTTTGAGATGTTCAGCAAAGCACAGAGTAGCTCTGCAGAATAATCATAATTGCAGTGTAAAATAATTGGTATTAACTTAAAACTGGCCAAAAAAAAGGTAAAACAGTAATTTGTTAGTTTTAGAGTTTGGGATTATAGGCGAGTTATTTTCTGTAAATATTTACATTCTTTTTACAACTTAAAAAATGGTTTTCTATTTTCCCAATTTTCTATAGAACGTCTGTGTGTGTGTGTGTGTGTGTGTGTGTTTACATGGTAGGTAAAATTCGGAGGCAGAAGATCTGGACCCACTACTTATTATAGCATCTTAGCAAGATTCTGTCATCTTTAGTCCTAATTTCATCATCTGTAAAAGAATGGTACGTGAAACTGATCCAGAGTTCCAATGCAAAAGCCTACTTTCCTTAATCTAAACAAATTGTATCAAGTGTTTGCTTATCAAACTTTTAGGGCTATTCTTTGTTTCCTGAAGTATAAGTATACTTCATGTTCTTGATACACATGAACCACTCATACTAACCTCTGCCTTTTTATAGAGAAATGTAATAGTTTATTTACATTTTTCAGACAGTGAACTAGAGCATCTTTCCTTGGCTTAAAGAAGAAAGCAGTTGCTCAACTTCAGCTGATAATTGCCGAGGTAGAATGTTGGCTCAGAGGTGTTTAATCATCCATTGTTTTAGAAGAAACCAAGATATATGGATTTTTTGTTTGTTTTTAAGATATTATATATTAACTCAAATTATAATAAAAATAAACTTTACAAGTCACATAAAACATATCTTTGGGGTAAATTGAGTCCTTGAGTTATGAATTTGCCATCTTTCAGTTAGATAAGACGTAAAGTTTCTTTCAGTTCTGTGACTGATTAGAAATTAATTGGTCATTACTTTTCTGAGGTCTTAGAAGAGTAGGTATATTGGACATAGTCTGGTTTTATTACCCAGCACCCTTTTATTATCTTTTTGTAAAAATCCCAGGTTTTATTAATAAACGGACATCTTTTCTGCATTTTGAATTTATATGTTCCATTGAGGTTTGAGTTTATCTGTAACTCCAAGGTGGCTTAAGGGAATCAAATACTATAGCTCAATAGCAAAATTGTTTAAGGTATAGACACATGGTCCAAGCCAAGCCAATCGGAAACAACGGGACTCAGTTCTGGGACAGTTTTACACGGACAGGAACTAAGAAAAGAGCAGCCCCGAGAGACCCTGGGAACAACGTAGGAACCATGGGACAACAAAAGCGAGAGAACAGAGTCAAAACAGAGGAGGCAGAGACAGCACGATCAGCCGGGAAGCCGTGGACCTCCATTATATCATTCACACTCCTATGTCCAGCAGGTCTGAAGTTGCTACCCTGGGATTCTTCTTATCATGGAATCCATTGAATCTTTTGAATCTAAGCTATTCTGCATCTGAGTTTATGTTCATGGCAACCAAATCTCCAAGCTGCTACACAGAAGGAATTGAGGTGGGATCGGAGAACTTTCTCAGACCTAAATTTCTTCACTGCTGACTCTAACCATGAATAAATAAATAAAATGCCATAATAGCAGCACTATTTCTCACCCTCTAGCGTGCTGGATGTCTTTACTGAAGTATGACTAGACGTAATGTCACCATGTCCCAGCACCATTTCCAGAGGTTACTCTTTTGAATAAACATTGTCAGCACCTCCTTTTTGTACAGTGCAAAAAGGAATGTTATTTTTCTTTTATCCCTGCTGCCATATTCCCCCGCGGAACCTTTTCAATTTAGTGGAGTAGAGAGAGGGCCCTAGCAGTCTGCGTCTTCTGTTATGAATGCGGTGCTTGAAATGCCAGAGTCAATGACATGAGAAGCAGGGCTTCATTACTTCTCATGCGCCTAGACTCAGGCTTCCCAGGACCCAGTTTGCTGCCAGAAAGATACATTTGAATCTCAATGTGTCAAGCCTCTCAGGCTGTGCTTTCTAGGTTGCAGGCTGCAAATGGCTTTTAGAAATCTTCTCAACAACCCAGTGACTCAGCGCTCTCTACCCTCTACCCCTGCCTAACACTAAATTGGATTTATTTATTTCTAAGTTGTAATAAATGAAGGACAGGTGGTCTTAGGAGCAGCACAAGTCTGCAATGACAAAACATCCAATAAATAAGGACCTTTTAACAAGACCGTCCACTTTAGATGAGGCAACATGGAGCAGGTGAGCAACAGAGCATTAAGCCTGGATTAACTGTCTGCTCTACCCTTTCCTGAATGAATGAAGTGGACAACATTACCAAACACTTCCCCAGATGCACAAATGCTGATCCTATCCTCATAAAAGGAATGGTAATGGTGTTTACATTCACAAAACTATGATCTGTATATTTCATTACACCAGGAGCTATTATTAATCACAGACATTTTGCAGTGAAGAATTAGGACTAGGAAAGGGAAAATATATCCATTCATTCATGCAACAAATACTTAAGATGGACCTTACCAGTTTTATAAAAAGCATCATTTGGAGTCAGAATACCTAGATTCATTCTCCATTTTTTTGTCATAATAATTAATAACTGTATGACCTAGAGCTTAACTTCTTGTACCTCGCCTTTCCTCTTCTATAAGAGGATCTACCTCAGGTTAGTGAGGATTTATGAAGTTAAAATTAGTAAGTGTTTAGGGCTGGGGCAGTCACATAGTAAGCACCTAACCTGTTTGGGCTTCCCTGATAGCTCAGCTGGTAAAGAATTCACCTGTAATGCAGGAGACCTCGGTTTGATTTCCTGGTTTGGGAAGATCTGCTGAAGAAGGGATAGGCTACCCATTCCAGTATTCTTCAGCTTCCCTTGTGGCTCAGCTGTTAGGGCTCTGCCTGCAATACAGGAGACCTGGGTTCAATCCCTGGGTTGGGAAGATCCCCTGGAAAAGGGAAAGGCAAACCACCCCTGTATTCTGGCCCAGAGAATTCCATGGACTGTACAGTCCACAGGGTCACAAAGAGTCGGACACGACTGAGCGACTTTGGCTTTCTTTCAACCTGTTTGTGTTGTTACTGTTATTATTTAGTCACCTGCATTTTGTAAAGGAGAAGGCAGTGGCACCCCACTCCAGTACTCTTGGAAAATCCCATGGAGGAGGAGCCTGGTGGGCTGCAGTCCATGGGGTTGCTGAGGGTCGGACATGACTGATTGACTTCACTTTCACTTTCACTTTCATGCATTGGAGAAGGAAACGGCAACCTGCTCCAGCGTTCTTGCCTGGAGAATCCCAGGGACGGGGGAGCCTGGTGGGCTGCCGTCTATGGGTCGCACAGAGTCGGGCACGACTAAAGTGACTCAGCAGCAGCATTTTGTAATGTCTCAGACCTAGTGCTCAAGAAAAGAGGGTAGAATGTGACTGCTCTGAGTTAAGTTCTGAATTTGATCTTTTCACTCTCTAGCTCTGGGTCTTTGGGAAAATCGTCTCCCCTCACTACACCTTGGTGTTCTGACTTTGAACACTGGAATTATAGTGTCACACTCTTGACGGGGCAGATATGAGGAGTACAGAGCTTCTCTGATGGCTCGATGGTAAAGAATCCGCCTGCCAATGCAGGAGACTGGGGTTTGATCCCTGGATCGGGAAGATCCCCTGGAGAAGAAAATGGCAATCCACTCCAAAATTCTTGCTGGAAGAACCCCATGGACAGATGAACCTGGTGGGCTATAGTCCATGGGGTCACCAAGAGTCAGATATGACTTAGCAACTGAACAGCAAAACATGATGACTGCAAAGAGATGTATAATGTAAATCACTTAGTAGAATACTTAATCTACAATGCATACGTCACTCTTGTTATCATTATAATGGCTTTTACAAAGTCCTATGGGAAATCAGAGGCATAAATGGTGAGTCTGTTCATATCACTTCTTGTGATACTTTATCTTAACTCCAAAACCCATATTGTCTCCACTACACCATATCGTCTCTCATTTTAAGAAGATGAACAGCAAAGCTAAGCCAAAGGCAATTTTAGATTTATTTTACTGTCATTTCAAACACATCAGTGCAGGGTGCCATATCACTTTTGAAATGTATATATATTTTTAAAAGAAACCCAAAAAATTGCTATAATAACCACTAACTGCTTGCAAAGTAAACTGTGCTAAGCCCTCTCTCCCCATTTGCAAACATATTTGGATTACATCTGGAGCAAAATCATTAGTGGCAGGAAGACAGATGTTCTTCAAGGCTCGGGTTTGCACGTAGACATCGAATATTGATGTTGATGTTATTTACTCATTTGATTCTTTACTCTTTTCCAGAAAGATGGATTTCTAGCTTTTTCAAGATTTATATCTTCTTTCTTTGGTTCCCAAGGTGACAAATCAAAGTTTACGCCAAGAACTTGCAAAGTTTATCATGGTTGGAGAAATCCGTCAGACGTGGAAGAATATTAAGAACGAGCATTGTGCCATTGTCAACCAGCATAAAGTGTTTTCTCAGAAATAATTTAAGGACCTTCTGCAAACCAATGTAGTATGTATATTTTGATGGAAGAATAATGAACAGCACTATAAATAGATTGACTAATATAGCGCATTTTACTCCAGATTTTAATTTTAAATATAATTCATTAAAGCAAAACAAAAATTTCATTGGGTCCATTTTGAAGGCATGTACTTAAGGGAGAGAATACATGCAATATGATAGTCTATTAAAAAAAGCACATAATGCGCATGGATGATACAAATAGGACATTTTATGAGACTGGGAATAGAGGAATATGAGGCAATGTCCTTGAGCCATATTTGTTGAAACTGCTGTGAAATCCCATATTTATTTAATGGAATACACTGAAATTTGTTTTACCCGGAGATAGTTAACTACTGAAAGTGAAAAACACTTTCTTCTCAACAGGAGCATAATAGTTATATTGTTTGGCAGAGCCCATTTTCAGGATGCAATATAAATTTATTTGTGGAAACTCATCAATATGTTCTCCATGTCGTCTCTGCTTCTCTAGAGAACCAGATTAAAAGTCATATAACAAAATGCTTTAAAAGCCACAGAGGAAAGAATATGGGTAATGTCCAGAGGAGTAGCTGTAACACACCTAATATTTACATCACCCTGAAATCCATATGCTTAAATCCTAACCTGCATGTGATAATATTAGGAGGTGACGCTTTGGCGACAAAGTAGGTCATGGAGGTAGAGGCTTCATGAATGGGGTTAGTGCCCTTATAAAACAGAGTTCTCTTTCTACCATTTGAAGCACAGGGAGAAGACAACCACCCAGAAACCAGGAAGAGGGCTCTCACCAGACACTGAATCTGCCAGAGCCTTGATCTTGGACATCCCAGACTTTAGGATTGTTAGAAGCAACCCTTTGTTATTTAAGTCACCACGTCTACACTGTTCTATTACATGGTATGTGCTACACTGTCACAGCCCAAAACTGACTAAGACAGAAGGCACGCCAGAGTCCCTTGGTGAAGTTATGCACTGTACGTTTTCCTCTGTGCATTTTCCCGCGCTGTCATTGCATTGGAGTACATTTCCCACTCCTTTCTTCACGTCTAACGCGTGCCAATCTTAAAGTTCCAGCTTCAACTGCACTCTATTTATAAAGATTTCTCTAAATTTCCCATTTGAGTTAAAATTTCTTTCATTTTTGCTCTCAAAGCACTTAGTCTTTTCCTATATTTTTTAAGATTTAGCAAATTAGATATGAATTTCTTGCTTATGAGCTTATCTTCCAAATTCATCTTGTGGTAGACAAATGTGGCCTGCCTTATTAGTAAACAAATGATGCTGTTTACTGATCATCAGCTTCTGTAGCTGCCCCCAACTGTGCCCTTGAGGGAATTCAGAATGGAAAAAAACAAACAAGATACTGGCTCTAGAGACCTAAAGTGCATATCAAAGGAATTATTTCAATTAGACCAAACTCCTGCAACTTCCCATATGTAGAAAAGCACTAAATTCATTAACTTGAGATGTTTGGTTTTCTTTAATTAAGAGTAATCTTTTAGATGTTCCCACTACCTGGTTTTGGTTACAAATCTCCTGTCTAACTGTCTCATCCCTTACTTCTTCAGAGCAGTCCCTCTGAGCTATCTGAGCATCTTCTGGGATTAAGTCCTCAATTTTGTCCACCGAATAAAGCATAATTCTCAACTTTTAGGCTGTGCTTATTTTTTTCAGTCAACAATCTTAACTTCTCCAAGAAAAGAGCCCATGATTTATTCATCTTGTTCAACATGGCATACATCACACAGCTGATACTCAACAAAATCTTACTGAGAGAAAGAATACATGCTATTTGTTTCTTTATGTTAAACCTCTTATATCTCCTCGACCAGTGCCCAACATGTAAAAGGAGCTAAGAGAATGTTGAAAGTGTGTGATAATGAAAGTGTTAGTCACTCAATCCTGTCTGACTCTTTGCAACCCCATGGACTGGAGCCCACCAGGCTCTTCTTGTCCATGGAATTCTCCAGGCCAGAACACCAGAGCTGGTTGCCATTTCTTCCTCCAGGAGGTCTTGCCTTCCTAGGGATGAACCTGGGTCTTCTGCATTGCAGGTGAATTCTTGACAATCTGAGTCACCAGGCAAGTCCCCCAAGTGAACACTAGGTCAATGCTGATATTTGAATGGTGGCCAAAGTAAATTTCATTGTTCCACAAACTTTATGATTAGGGTAAGCCATTTTTTGTTTTTCATGATTCAGTTCACAAAATTAGCCCTTTTAGATTATTTTCTGTCTTTGACCTTCTCAGATCTACTTCCGATAGACTTTATGTTCCCCAGAAATATTTGTCATTCAAAGAAAATAACGCCCTAGGGTGACTAATTGTGTAATAATGGAGAAGAATTCAACGTGGTCTTTCCCACCCCCAATCTAGCACCAACTGCTTTTTCCTGTAGCCCATTTTACTCAAAATACAAAATAATTGTATTAACTGGGGGCTTGGAGAGGGGGTGATTTTTTTTTATTATTTAAAAGAAATGCTAATTTGCTATTAAATCTCTTGTTGAAAGACTAATAGCTTAATGAACGCATTAAACATGTGCAAATTAGGTTTTTTTGGAATGCATTACTTAGTTTCAGATTGAAAGGGGGTGATATATCATGTCATCTCTGCGGGAATTAATGAGGCATTAGGCCATTTCCTGTCATGGAGGCCAGACTTATGAAGGATCTGCCTGTTTGCACATGTTAGCCGTGTCCTGTTTCTCTCTCCACCCACTACATACATCTTTTCTGGTTCCTCCTGCTCTTGCAGCCTGAGCTTTGGTACTTGAAATACAAATGTTGGTTCACCATCAGTTCAGAAATGAAAAGGAGTCTATTGCAAGTGACAAATGTTGTTTACTGTTGCTAGAAAAGAGGGCGGAACGATGAGTGCGTATATTAACATCACAGGGGATGGGTTTGATAGTCATTCAATTGCCATCTTGCCCTGTGAAGACACATAACCTCTCTCCATTTCCCTCAATCACCCACTCACGCTCACACATCTACATTAAAATAAAGAGCCCAAGGCAAGGCAAGCAATCTTAACTATCATAAGTGGCGAGGTGTTCTCAACTCAACAGATTTTGTCACCAGCTCTCAATCTTTCCTCATCACAAACACGGCTTTCTCTGCCTGCATCTTTTGATAGATTTCCCATATCCTGTAGGTCCCAAATCAGCACTTCCAAACCTCCATGAGCACGCTGCATTTAAAGCCATCAGTTTAATTCCATGACATAAATGATCTCTCACCTGCATTTATTTTTATAATTAGCAGGTATGACATTTAATTCTGTCTCAATAATCTCTGATAAATTTTCAGTGTACCTAGAGATAATTGAAGATGGCATGGCCTACTTGAGAATCATATTTTAGAGAGTCCCCATGCAGACGTTAGATTAGATCCAGAAATAACATACATGTGGGACATGGAAATATTAGAACAATGATAACCAATTTTTATATATATATAATTTACAAAATGTAACATAACATAACATAACAATTTTCCCTACTTCCTCAGCTCAAATACAAAACTTCAGGCCCGAATCTACCTATGTCTCTCACAACTGCCAAATTTCCCATTTGTCTTCCAATTACATTTCAATTCAGGTTCCCATCTAATGCATGCAGATTCTTCTTCTGCTACATATCCCTGATTCTAGCAATTCCCTCTCAAGCAATTCTGAGTAATTGATTTCAGATTTTTAAAAGTCCATTCTATTCATTGTTTCCTAAAGTAGAACCATGACCAGTGCATTCATGTCCATTATCGATGGCATAGTTAATATTAAGGTGAGGAGTCTAAGGTTCTTCATCAAACTGATGGCTTCTTGCATGGGGGAAAAGGAAAGACAGACACTTCATTAGTTAACCTTGGTTTGGCTATAAGCCAAATTCCCATTTGAATGCAGAGTTCCAAAGAATAGCAAGGAGGAATAAGAAAGCCTTCCTCAGTGATCAATGCAAAGAAATAGAGGAAAACAACAGAATGGGAAAGACTAGAGATCTCTTCAAGAAAATTAGAAATACCAAGGGAACATTTCATACAAAGATGGGCTAAATAAAGGACAGAAATGGTATGGACCTAAGAGAAGCAGAATATATTAAGAAGAGGTGACAAGAATATACAGAAGAACTGTGCAAAAAAAGATCTTCATGACCTAGATAATAATGATGGTGTGATCATTCACCTAGAGTAAGGTATGTGGGAATCTGAAGTCAAGTGGGACTTGGAAAGCATCACTATGAACAAAGCTAGTGGAGGTGATGGAATTGTAGTGGAGCTTTTTCAAATCCTGAAAGATGATGCTGTGAAAGTGCTGCACTCAATATGCCAGCAAATTTGGAAAAAACTCAGCAGTGGCCACAGGACTGGAAAAGGTCAGTTTTTATTCCAATCCCAAAGAAAGGCAATGCCAAAGAATGCTCCAACTACCACACAATTGCACTCATCTGACATGCTAGTAAAGTCGTGCTCAAAATTCTCCAAGCCAGGCTTCAGGAATACGTGAACTGTGAACTTCCAGATGTTCAAGCTGGTTTTAGAAAAGGCAGAGAAACCAGAGATCAAATTTCCAACATGTGCTGGATCATGGAAAAAGCAAGAGAGTTCCAGAAAGACATCTAGTTCTACTTTATTGACTATGCCAAAAGCTTTGACTGTGTGGATCACAATATACTGTGGAAAATTCTTCAAGAGATGGGAATACCAGACCACCTAACCTGCCTCTTGAGAAACCTGTATGCAGGTCAGGAAGCACAGTTAGAACTGGACATGGAACAATAGGCTAGTTCCAAAAAGAAAAGGGGTATGGCAAGGCTGTATATTGTCACCCCCCTTATTTAACTTCTATGCAGAGTACATCATGAGAAATGCTGGGCTGGAAGAAGCACAAGCTGGAATCAAGATTGCCAGGAGAAATATCAATAACCTCAGATATGCAGATGACACCATGAAGAGGAACTAAAAAGCCTCTTGATGAAAGTGAAAGAAGAGAGTGAAAAAATTGGCTTAAAGATCAACATTCTGGAAAGTAAGATCATGGCATCCTGTCCCATCACTTCATGGCAAAGAGATGGGGAAACAGTGAAAACAGTGGCTGACTTTATTTTTCTGGGCTCCAAAATCACTGCAGATGGTGATTGCAGCCATGAAATTAAAAGACACTTAGTCCTTGGAAGGAAAGTTAGGACCAACCTAGATAACATATTCAAAAGCAGAGACATTACTTTGCCGACTAAGGTCTGTCTAGTCAAGGCTATGGTTTTTCCAGTGGTCATGTATGGATGTAAGAGTTGGACTGTGAAGAAAGCTTAGTACTGAAGAATTGATGCTTTTGAACTGTGGTGTTGGGGAAGAATCCCTTGGACTGCATGGAGATCCAACCAGTCCATCCTAAAGGAGACCAGTCCTGGGTGTTTATTGGAAGAACTGATGCTGAGGCTGAAACGCCAATTCTTAGTCCACCTCATGCAAAGAGTTGACTCATTGGTAAAGACCCTGATGCTGGGAGGGATTGGGGGCAGGAGGAGAAGGGGATGACAGAGGACAAGATGGCTTGATGGCCATCTTGATCACTGACCTGATGCACATGAGTTTGGGTGAACTCCAGGAGCTGGTGAGGGACAGGGAGGCCTGGCGTGCTGTGATTCATGAGGTCGCAAAGAGTCGGACATGACTGAGCAAGTGAACTGAACTGAACTGAACTGGATATAAACAACAGAAACTGATTCTGCTTCAGTTCAGTTCAGTCACTCAGTCGTGTTTGACTCTTTGCGACCTATGAATCGTAGCATGCCAGGCCTCCCTGTCCATCACTAACCCCCAGAGTCCACCTAAACCCATGTCAACTGAGTCGGTGATGCCATCCAACCATCTTAACCTCTGTCGTCCTCTTCTCCTCCTGCCCTCAATCTTTCCCAGCATCAGGGTCTTTTCCAATGAGTCAGCTCTCGCATCATGTGGCCAAAGTATCGGAGTTTCAGCTTCATCATTGGTCCTTCCTGTGAACACCCAGGACTGATCTCCTTTAGTATTGGTTTGGTTGGACTGGTTGGATCTCCTCTCAGTCCAAAGGACTCTCAAGAGTCTTCTCCAACACCACAGTTCAAAAGCATCAATTCTTCAGGGCTCAGCTTTTTTCACAGTCCAACTCTCACATCCATACTTGACTACTGGAAAAACCATAGCCTTGACTAGATGGATCTTTGTTGACAAAGTAATGTCTCTGCTTTTAATATGCTGTCTAGCTCGGTCATAACTTTCCTTCCAAGGGTAAACTTCTTTTACTTTCATGGCTGCAATCACCATTTGCAGTGATTTTTGAGCCCAGAAAAATAAAGTCAACCACTGTTTCCCCATCTATTTCACATGAAATGATGGGACCGGATGCCATGATCTTCGTTTTCTGAATGTTGAGCTTTAAGCCAACTTTTTCACTCTCCTCTTTCACTTTCATCAAGAGGCTCTTTAGTTCCTCACTTTCTGCCCTAAGGGTGGTGTCATATCTGAGGTTATTGATATTTCTCCTGGCAATCTTGATTCCAGCTTGTGCTTCCTCCAGCCCAGGGTTTCTCATGATATACTCTGCATATAAGTTAAATAAGCAAGGTGACAATATACAGCCTTGATGTACTTCTTTTCCTATTTGGAACCCATCTGTTGTTCCATGTCCTGTTCTAACTGTTGTTTCCTGACCTGCATACAGGTTTCTCAAGAAGCAGGTTAGGTGGTCTGGTATTTCCATCTCTTTCAGAATTTTCCACCATTTCTTGTGATTCACACAGTCAAAGGCTTTGAATAAAGAGAGGTAATTTATTAGAAGGAAAGTGGGATAGTTCACAAAAGGAAAGATCTGGTTGAACAATCACGCCTTAGGAGTTAGGAGTCAGTGGAGATCCCAGGACCCAGCAACTATAGCTCTTCTGAATCTTCTCTTAAGGAAATTGCCAAGTCTATGACTACATTTCTGAATCTGCATAGAACCTGTGTCTTGAGAATTTTACTTGTATGTGAGTCATCCTGCAACATGTGTCTCCACGATGGTCCATAAACCTCAGCCAGGAAGTAGGATTACTTAGTGCAAAGGTTCTGGGTCCTGGCCCCTCTGCATGGAGAACCTTGCCAGTGTCAAGTATGGGTACAATGGTCTACTAAGCACATCCCCATTTAGGAAGCATGTGTGGAACACTTCCTTTCAGTAGCATTCACAAAGCCTAAGGCAGGAGGCAGATGGGAACCCTAAGCCCAGCTGTAAGCTGCTGCAGGCCAAGGCAACACCTGAGATCAGGCCCACCCTTCAGCTACCCACTTCCACCTCCAAACACACACACACATTCTCCCCACCATTATGGCCATGTCTTCTTCACTACCACATTTAACATATAAAAACGGCAGCGCCCAAAGGAAGGAAGTCTCTTTTTCTGAAATTGGAGGAAAAGAGTTGCTTTGACTTGAAAAGTCCAATTTCTTGCTGAGTTATTCTCCCTCTCTCCAGTTAATATAAAAAAGAGAACTCCCAGGTTACTATAAACAAGAGAAACACTAAAGAATACAGATAATTTTCAAGGTGTGGGGTAAGGTCTTACAACTATGAGACTGAAGATGACCGAGGGATGATCCTTTTAGAGTTCCCTTGTAGAGTATCAGCTTTTCTGAAACGATCAGAAAAGTGTCTCTGTCTAAATGGTGACTTCTGCTGATTGAATGATAATAATGACAAAATATAAAAATCAGCTCCTCACATTTCATTATTGTATTTTTAGCACTTCTCCCTTAATTATCAAAATAATATATACTCAATGCATGAACATTAAGAGGCCAAATGCACAAAATATACCGTCTTTTACGCATGAGCCTCTCGGTTCACACACTGGCACCTCTATATTCTTTGTGCTCTGGGTACTGTTTTTTTTAACATTTGTTATTATAATTAATATTTTACTTAACAATATGTTGTGGACTCCATACAATGTTAATAATATTCTTCTAAAGCCTTTACTGTTGTTACTGTTGTTGTTATATGAGTGGTGTGTATTAATGATAGAGTAATTAGAACATGCAAAGAAATGAAAAGTCACCAAGAGTCCTACCATCAAGGCAGAGATGGCTTCTCTAGAAACAGTGTGGTATCCATTCTTCCAGGTTTATTATAAAATGACTCTCTTGTCTGCAGACCATTCTGCTATGTGAATGTATTTTAATTCATTTAAGAATTCCCTCTCATTGAGTATTTAGTGATTTTTTTTGTTAATTTTCTGATCAATAATACCACTGCAATTATCGTCTTTATGAATATCCTGTATGTGTTCTTTTTCCAAGAGTTTGTTTTCTAGTGAAATTCCTAAAAAGTGGAAGTGTTTGTTAATGATACATGCATTTTTTTAAGCTGCCTCTTGGTAGGCATTCTCATATTTGTTTTCTAAGTTCTTTCAGATTTATTATATCATTTGATTCTCTCAATTGTGCCATGAGGGTGGCAAGTGAGACATCATTTTCCTCCTTCACAAGTGGGAAGACTGAGATTCAGAGAGCTCTGCCCAGATTGTACAACCCTTCAGTGGCAAAGCCTGGCATGTATTCTAGGTCCTTTGTCTCCAATTCATATTTAAACACAGATGTGCTGCTGATGGAGTAAAGATCCAGTTTTAATCCTAAAAGGAAAACATGGCTTAATAAGATAGCTATGTTCATCGTCTGCCTATTCTGCACTGTTCGATGATTTTAGATACATGATCTCGTATGATCCTCACAGTAAATCTGTGTCATTGTTGTGTCATCTCCTTCACAGGCTATAGGACTGAGGATTAGTGAGGTTAAGTCATTCCTTCAAAAACAGAGAAGAGGCAAGGCAGGATTTCGACTCCAATTGTGAAATCCGTGCCTTTCTCTATGCACCATGCTATGGCCTTTAAGGACAAGATTCCAGCCAAAATCGATTTTCTTCAGTTAAAGCCAATGTCTGAATGAGACTCTCTTCCACTAAAGTTTGAGAGAAGAGAGAGAGAGAGATGTGTAGAGTCAGGTTCTTTTTAGGGTCTGACAAAGAATTAGTTTAGGTTGAAAAGGCAAGACCTAAACCCACAATATTCCCCAACTGCTTGCATCAGAGAGCAAGAGAAAAGGAAAGGGACTTGGGGAGCAAATACGTGGCGTGCAGGAAGTGTCGTGCTCTTCTGGGTAACCACCAGCTTCATAAGCGGTTGGTGGAGGGAGTTGCTTGCAGTGATTACAAACCTCCTGGGTGCAGATCTCCCACACAACGTCTGCTTCCAACCTACCCACTGATCTTGCAACACCATGAAGAGTGATTTTGTTCAACTTTCATGATTGAAACTCTACTGGGTCTTAGAGGTACAAGTATAGGAAGGAATATGACATTCATTGCAATAAAATTAACAAGCAATTCTTGAACCTTTACTTTACTTCAGGAGGTAGGCCAAGCATTAGGATTACAAAGTTAAACCAGACAGAATCGTGATCTAAAAATCCTCTCAGGCTGGTAGTGAGAAAGACATGTAAACAATTTAATGTAATATATGAGTAATAATAGAAGCATATCCCAGGAACAATGGTACTATATTAGCATATTAAAGCGATCAGCTTCACTCCAATAGGCCATCTGATTCTTCTGCACTTTTCATTTATAAATTTTGCCCCTTTTTGATAATACTCATTCCACAGCAATCAAGAAAATTGTAAATAATTTGCATTCAGTAAGTGTTCTACACATTCAAAGGTGCCTTATGCCTCAAGTGGCAGGGTTTCCTCTCTCTCTCCACTTCCATGGACAAACATGCAACATAATGACATTCTCAGTGGCTCTTCTAACTGCATTAAGTTTGTAGATGAAGATTGGAACTATTTTTGAAACTTTAAAAAATTACCAAGGGAGGCACTTTCATCATTTATTCATATGCAGGCTCTTTATTTTTTATTTATTAATGAAGTTTAGAAAGTGGTTCTTGTAGAGCATCAAGTGGCTTTCCTATAAAAATAAAATATGACTAATCCAGGTTCTAATGGTTCTTCCCAACCTAGTGTTCGACTTCGGAATAAATGGTTCTCCTGAGAGTCACAACATACAGAGACCATTTCTGTGCCTCTGGTACCAATAGACTGAACAAAGGCAACAACAGGAAGTCACAGGGCTAAGATAATTAGGCAGAGTACTAAATGTTTCATTTATCTGGAAAAAAAAATCAGTGAGTGTATTTCTCATTCACTGAAGCTATTCAACAATGGTAACTTAATCATCTCATGAGAATTTCTTAGAGAGACTTCAAGGATTGGAGGTTGAGCAGTTGGGTTGCAATAGGTCACTGTTTCCCAAACTGCATTCTAGAAACTGGAAAAACAGTTAAGAGTTGGGGCAAAGGAAAAAAAAATAGTCAAATAAGTTTAGGAAACACCATATCATATAACTCCTTCTTAGTGATTCACAACATATTTAAATTTAATAAGGGATCTGAAAAGTTCTACAGCTAAGAAAATAGTTTAGCTTTGATTGGCTCAGAATTTCCCAAGTGTCGTTTCAGGAACTTATAAAACAAGAGGGCACTATTAATTTATGATATAAACCTGCATTATACAAAGCACCAAGTTTGGACAACTGTGAGCTAGAATATTAAGGTTTATTCTAACACTAATGTTCTGTCTTTGTCAATTTCACAGCCTAGTAAGACAATGGTTTGACTAAATTAATGTCACTCTGCTGCTAAGTCACTTCAGTCATGTCCAACTCTATGCGACCCCATAGACGGCAGAACCCAGGCTTCCCCATCGCTGGGATTCTCTAGGCAAGAACACTGGAGTGGGTTGCCATTTCCTTCTCCAATGCATGAAAGTGAAAAGTGAAAGTGAAGTCATTCAGTCGTGTCCGACTCTTAGCGCCCCATGGACTGCAGCCTTCCAGGCTCCTCTGCCCATGTGATTTTCCAGGCAAGAGTTCTGGAGTGGGGTGCCATTGCCTTCTCCGAATGTCACTCTAACCAGACATAATTTACTAAAGACACTGTCCAGCCTGTCTCCTTTGTTTATCTAGTTAGTTCAGCTCATTGTTTAGGTCACTATGAAACCATTGTTTCTTCAGAGAAACAATTTTTATTGACCCTTTGTCACCTTTTGAGGATAATTATTGTTAATTTGTATTATCTGATTAATATATCTTCCCCACGTGTATGCTGAAAACACTATGAAGAAATACTTTATTTTTGCTGAAAATTGCATTTACCACAGCTTCTAGGATGCCTGTGACATGGTGGTTGTTTAATAAGCATCTGTCAAATGCTAAGGAAAAAAAGACCTCATAGAAGTCTAAAGATCCTTTCCCTAAGAATATATAAATTCATTCTCACGCAAAAGATTTTGTTAATGACTTAGATGAAGGCTAAAAGATGTGTTTATCATTTTAGTAATTGGCACAATGTTTGGTAAGTAGGTATGGAATGATCAAAGAGGGAATAAAACAAGTCTCATCAGGCTGAGTCAATGGACTGAATCCCTAAATCTGGCCTTTAATAGGAATAAATGGTTGGCCTGCAAAAATCCCCATGGATAATTACAGTATGAGAAAGACAGGGCTTAACAGCATGAGACAGTTTCTTATAAAACAAAGCACACACACACACACACACACACACACATACACACACACACATATACATTTCATTGGCAGTTCAGCAGGCATCATGAGTGAGACACTGATATTGCTGATGCAAACATATGTTGACTTAGACTGCATTAGGATGACATGAACATCAAGATTTGGAAAGACAGGGTTATGACATAAGGCTTTGAAGTGTGGGTTCTTAAGGCAGATTTTCATGCTCTGAATCTCAGTTCTGCGACTCAGCAGCTGCATAACTCTGGAGGAGTGACTCAGTCTTTCTGTGCCTTCATTTTCTCATCTGTAAACGAGCACATCTCAAATTTGCTATAAAAAAAAAGAGGTAATATTTAAGGTTGCTTCCTGACCTGCATATAGGTTTCTCAAGAGGCAGGTCAGGTGGTCTGGTATTCCCATCTCTTTCAGAATTTTCCACAGTGTATTGTGATCCACACAAAGGCTTTGGCATTGTCAACAAAGGAGAAATAGATGCTTTTCTGGAACTCTCTTGCTTTTTGGATGATCCAGAGGATGTTGGCAATTTGATCTCTGGTTCCTCTGCCTTTTCTAAATCCAGCTTGAACATCTGGAAGTTCACGGTTCATGTATTGCTGAAGCCTGGCTTGGAGAATTTTGAGCAGTACTTTACTAGCATGTGAGGTGAGTGCAATTGTGCAGTAGTTTGAGCATTCTTTGGCATTGCCTTTCTTTGGTATTGGAATGAGCACTGAGCTTTTCCAGTCCTGTGGCCACTGTTCAGTTTTCCAAATTTGCTGGCATATTGAGTGAAGCACTTTCACAGCATCATCTTTCAGGATTTGAAATAGCTCAACTGGAATTCCATCACCTCCACTAGCTTAGTTCATAGTGATGTTTCCTAAGGCCCACTTGACTTCACATTCTAGGATGTCTGGCTCTAGGTGAGTGATCACACCATCGCAATTATCTTGGTCATGAAGATTTTTTTGTACAGTTCTTCTGTGTATTCTTGCCACCTCTTCTTAATATCTTCTGCTTAAGCAATAGTTAGAACTGGACATGGAACAACAGACTGGTTCCAAATAGTAAAAGGAATATGTCAAGGCTGTATATTGTCACCCTGCTTATTTAACTTATATGCAGAGTACATCATGAGAAACGCTGGGCTGGAAGAAGCACAAGCTGGAATCAAGATTGCCAGGAGAAATATCAATAATCTCAGATATGCAGATGACACCACCCTTATGGCAGAAAGTGAGGAGGAGCTAAAAAGCCTCTTGTTGAAAGTGAAAGAGGAGAGTGGAAAAGTTGGCTTGAAGCTCAACATTCAGAAAACAAAGATCATGGCACTGGCCCCATCACTTCATGGGAAATAGATGGGGAAACAGTAGAAACAGTGTCAGACTTTGTTTTTTTGGGCTCCAAAATCACTGCAGATGGTGACTGCAGCCATGAAATTAAAAGGCGCTTACTCCTTGGAAGAAAAGTTATGACCAACCTAGATAGTATATTCAAAAGCAGAGACATTACTTTGCCGACTAAGGTCCGTCTAGTCAAGGCTATGGTTTTTCCTGTGGTCATGTATGGATGTGAGAGTTGGACTGTGAAGAAGGCTGAGCGCCGAAGAATTGATGCTTTTGAACTGTGGTGTTGGAGAAGACTCTTGAGAGTCCCTTGGACTGCAAGGAGATCCAACCAGTCCATTCTGAAGGAGATCAACCCTGGGATTTCTTTGGAAGGAATGATGCTAAAACTGAAGCTCCAGTACTTTGGGCACCTTATGCGAAGAGTTGACTCATTGGAAAAGACCCTGATGCTGGGAGGGATTGGGGGCAGGAGGAGAAAGGGACGACCGAGGATGAGATGACTGGATGGCATCACAGACTCAATGGACGTGAGTCTGAGTGAACTCCAGGAGTTGGTGATGGACAGGGAGGCCTGGCGTCCTGTGATTCATGGGGTCGCAAAGAGTCGGACACGACTGCGCGACTGAACTGAACTGAACTGAATGCAGATGACATCACCCTCATGGCAGAAAGTGAAGAGGAACTAAAAACCTCCTGATGAAAGTGAAAGAGAAGAGTGAAAAACTTGGCTTAAAGCTCAACATTTAGAAAACTAAGACCATGACATCTAGTCCCATCACTTCATGAGAAGTAGATGGGGAAATAGTGGAAACAGTGTCAGATTTTATTTTTCTAGTCTCCAAAATCACTGCAGATGGTGATTGTAGCCGTGAAGTTAAAAGACGTTAACTCCTTGGAAGGAAAGTTATGACCAACCTAGATAGCATATTAAAAAGCAGAGACATTACTTTGTCAACAAAGGTTCATCTAGTCAAGGCTATGGTTTTTCCAGTGGTCATGTATGGTGTGAGAGTTGGACTGTGAAGAAAGCTGAGTGCCAAAGAATTGATGCTTTTGAACTGTGGTGTTGGAGAAGACTCTTGAGAGTCCCTTGGACTGCATGGAGATCCAACCAGTCCATTCTGAAGGAGATCAGTCCTGGGTGTTCATAGGAACAACTGATGCTAAAGCTGAAACTCCAATTCTTTGTCCACCTCATGCAGAGTCGACTTATTGGAAAAGACTCTGATCCTGGGAGAGATTAGGGGCAGACCGAGAGAAGGCGACGACCGAGGATGAGATGGCTGGATGGCATCACGGACTCAATGGACGTGAGTCTGAGTGAACTCCGGGAGTTGGTGATGGACAGGGAGGCCTGGTGTGCTGCGATTCATGGGGTCACAAAGAGTCGGACACGACTGAGCGGTTGAACTGAACTGAATAGTCAAGGTACTAGATCAGTTAGCTCTCAGTGGTGGTGGTTTAGTCACTAAATAGTGTCAGACTCTTGTGGCCCCATGGACTGTAGCCCCCAGGCTCCTCTTCCCATGGGATTCTCCAGGCAAGAAAACTGGAGGGGGTTGCCCTTTCCTTCTTCTAGCTCTCAGTAAATCATAGCAATTATTCCAAGCTATAATAGTGAGATTAGTATTATGACTATTGCAGTGGTTCTGAGCTTTGCACAAGAAGTTTCAATAATAGGAGGATAAGAGGACCGTACTCTGTATTTTTCAGCCCTGTCCACTAAAGGGTCGAGTAGCCTTGGATTGGCATTCCATACATGCTTCTACCATTTGTTTGCTACACAAGTTACTTAACCTGCCTCTGCCTCTACTTCCTTATCTCCTCTGGGTAACTGAAAGAAATGAATGAGTGGAACCTGAGCATCACCCAATTTGGTACACAGTAAGTGACCAAATACACAGCAAGTGAGAATTTTAGAGAAGAACAAGATGGTTGAGCAAGGGAAGCCAAGCAAGAATTTTAAGACAAGGCAGACTCAAGGATGTGCTCAGGCTTTTAAAATATTTGAGAGGCTCAAATTAAAGAAGACTAGAACTTTGGGTTTCAACAAATAGATATAAGCAACAGGGAGATACATTTTAAGATCAGTATAAAATTAAAAGAATGTTTGAGTAGTCATACAGTCCAAAAATAGAAAGGGAGCCGGGAAAGGTAGTAAGCTGTTCACGCCAGGGGTCATTTAAGCTTATTCTGCACAACACTGTATAGGAGTCTAACTAAATATTTAATGCTCCCTCGAACTCTGTGACTATAGTTTATAACATTCCATTAATAGACACTTGTAAATTTTCTTTTGGGCAGAGACATCTGATTTGTCTCAATGTGTGAAGACAGAGGCCTGGGGACAGGAAGATGAGGGAAGTTGATTGTGTCGCCTTAAAAACAAATCTCCATCTCACTGTCTGTAACTCAGAAACACCTGTGTGAACAGTAGAATTTTGGAACATCCTCACATATAATACAGATGTTCTGATTCATCAGTGGTCTGGAAAATGGACACCAACTCATTGCCACAGGAGCTAATGCTTTAGAGCATCTTCCATTCTGAAAGTCTGAAAATCTCACTGAAATGCCACACACTCTTAAGACAAGAGGGGGCAGCTATGCTAAAGAACATTAAATCTCCCTTTAATTTGAAAGGGAGATTTCTTTGATATTGAGGCAAAGGCAGGGGAAACCAAGGCAAGAGAATGCAAATGTCAGGCCAGGATTTGCCCTGCATACAGGGTAAAAGACTTAGCATTCAAATGAAGAAAAATCAGTGGGCGGATGCTGGTAACACTCTGCACTGATGGCTGATCATAACAATATGCAAAATATAATAGCAATATGTGTTGTTCTCTTAAGGGACACCAGGCCCCATGCTAAGCATTTCACCCACACTCCCCTTACTTTTTCATCATAGATGAAATACATATGATTTCTCATAGATGAGGTGAAGTCACTCAGTCGTGTCCGACTCTTTGTGACCCCGTGGACTGTAGCCTACCAGGCTCTGCCATCCATGGGATTCTCCAGGCAAGAGTACTAGAGTGGGTTGCCATTCCTTCTCCAGGGGATCTTCCTGACCCAGGGATCAAACCCAGGTCTCCCGCATTGGAGGTAGACACTTTAACCTCTGAGCCACCCGGGAAGCCAAGACACATAAAATTTTCAGTACAGTTTTCAAGATGAGGATCCTGAGATTTAGAGGGAGGGAGTTGACCCAAATCATGAAATTGGACAGGGCATGGCCAAGATTCAGTCACAGCCAGTAGATTTCAAAGACCATGTTCTCAACTTGATACCCTGTCATACCATATCTTGCTCTCTCAAAGTGCCTGTCCTATTCCTGTTCATCCAGTTCCTTTGCAAACCCTCCTGTTCCCCACCAAAGTGCATTCTACCTGATCGATTCTAAAGTCTTCTCCCTCCTCAAGATCACCCCTCAAAGCACTGTGGGCATATGTGTACCACCAAATGGCATTTATGCCTGTTGTAAATTAGTCGGGACCCTAGCTGCTGTAATAATTTCTGCCACCAACCAAATGATGAATGTTTACATAGTCTTCTGTGTCGCTCCTGCAAGGCCAAGTATATAGAAATGGTACTAGTGCATAGAGAAATACACAGAAATACTATTATTACAGCATATAAATATTACCTAATATATGTGTCAGATACTACTCTCAGCAACTTTTATGCACTAATTAATTTAACAGTACAAGAAACCAATGCAGTAGAGATAATCACCATATCCACTGTACAGAATGTTAAAATACCTTAGATACTTAATTATATAAACATGTCTTTTCTTATCCTTATAAATTGCTATGATTTTAGTTTACATTTGCTCACCTCTTGCCTTCTGCCTCTTCTAAACCATCATTTACAAGGCTTCTATGATTATCTTGTGAAAGCTGAGGTTACATCAGCCCATTCCCCTGGTGGCCTCATTTCCTGCAGGACAGAGTCCAGACCCCTGTTTATCAAGCCAGTTCTTCCTAATCTGGCCTCAGTCTCTCTTGCATCTGTATTTTCCTCTCTTCCCCATTTACTCTGTGCCCTAAATGACCTAGAAAGACCATTATCTGAGCCAGTTCTAATTGTGCCCATCATTCTAAAATGTCCTTTCCTCAGCCTTCAGAATGGGAGAAAATAATAGCAAGTGAAGCAAATGACAATGAATTAATCTCAAAAATATACAAGCAGCTCATGCTGTTCAATTCCAGAAAAATAAATGACCCAGTCAAAAAATGGGCCAAGGAACTAAACAGACGTTTCTCCAAAGAAGATATACAGATGGCTAACAAGCACATTAAAAGATGCTCAACATCACTCATTAACAGAGAAATCGAAACCACAATGAGGTACCATTTCACGCCAGTCAGAATGGCTGCTGTCAAAAAGTCTACAAACAATAAATGCTGGAGAGGGCGTGGAGAAAATGGAACCCTCTTACAATGTTGGTGGGAATGCAAACTAGTACAGCCACTATGGAGAACAGTGTGGAGATTCCTTAAAACACTAGAAATAGAACTGCCGTATGACCCAGCAATCCCACTGCTGGGCAAAATATCGAGGAAACAAGAATTGAAAGAGACACGTGTACCCCAATGTTCTTCGCAGCACTGTTTACAGTAGCCAGGACATGAATTAAGAAAAATTGCCAAGCTGGGTATTTCTATTTGAAAGAAAGAATCTCACAGGAAGCATGCTGTCTGTTGAACACTGTTGCAGTGAAAACATCAAAAATGGCGACTTTGCCTTGGCATAGATCCTCTTAAATACTTCAGAACCCAATGCCCGGTCTGCCCTTGTGAAGACAAACTCTGCAAAATCTCTGAGCTCAAAGAAGCAAAACAACTCTGTCCTCACTTATTTTAACATATGGACTTACTCAGATGTCAGATATTTGGCTTTGATATTTGGTTTCTTGATCAGAGTGAAAAGAATCTGTTATATTCAATATTTATTCTTGCCTTCCCTGGCCCCTGCACTAGTTTAACCCAGCCTGATGGCAAGTTCCTAAATCAGTCTTGACCGAAGTGGGCCAGAGATCAGTAGGCTTTCATGGACCAACCGGTGCCACCTGAAACTGCTCTCACGCAAATAAATCAGAGCCCAGGGAGGCTGCGGTGAGCCCAGGTCATCCGCCTGCCTACTGCACACGGCCCGTCAGGTGACTTTCACTCTTTGTCCAAGTCCATCTGACAGGGCTTCTGCTAAATTCTTAGGGAAACCTTATCATAAACACCAGTCAGCTTGACTTGGCCCTATGCCTCTCTCTAGTCACTGAATCCTTGTGCTTGTATTCCTAGCGCTGCAGGCAGGAACCCTAATAAATTGTGTGGATACACACAGACCCAACTGACACTGACACTCATCCTAAGACCCTGGACCTGCAGGAGCAGACCTTCGTAAAGACCAACACTGATCCAGATCAGATCTAGACAACCCTCTCTGCCCATCCGCCCATTCCCAACCTCCCCGAGGCTGGCCCGGGACTCCTCTGTGTCTCACTCCCTGCCCCTCCTCCTCTCACTCCCCCAAGCAAGAGCCTCATGACACCCATCCTGTGGTAAACTCACCCAGCAGAGGTGCTCAACAGTAAATCAGGTCAACCTGCTTTTGGAAAAGAGATGTGTATAAGAGACAGCATGTACACCCATGGCTGATTCATGTCAATGTATGGCAAAAACCACCACAATATTCTAAAGTAACTGGCCTTGAATTATAATTATCTAATTAAAAAATTGTATCCTGGCACAATACTCCATAATCATACCAACTCAGAAAATGTGCCAATGGAATGAGCTGCCACGTTTCCTAGCAGAAGTTTGACAAGGCAGCAGTGCAGGAAGTCAGAACACTGGAGGCCGTCCAGCCACTCCTGGTCTGTGTCCTCTAAGCCTCGTGTACAGAGCCCAGGCGCGCATCGGGCTGCCCTGCAGCTCCAGTCCTCTCCAGCATCTCCTGTTTACTCTCTAAGCCCTTCCCCTGAGGTCTCCTCTCAATTCTCCACCCACATCTGCCCAATTCCTTCCACCAGAGGAGAGCTTACCAGCTATCATATGAACCCATCCCTGATTGATCATTTTTTATTTGCCTATGATTTTCCTCATTACAAGTAATTTGCATATGGAGAGTGAACTGTAGTTGTCCATCACAGTTAGAGCTTGCACAGCCTTTCTGCCTTCCTGTGGTTAACTTCTGCCATAACATTGATGCCCTCCATTTTTAATGGTATCAAAAATCTAGAAGCAAAACTTATCCACATCTTCATATATGAACAGATAAACTGGAAAAATAAATAAATAAATAAAATGGGCTTCCCTGATAGCTCAGTTGGTAAAGAATCCACCTGCAATCCAAGAGACCCCAGTTCGATTCCTGGGTGGGGAAGATCTGCTGGAGAAGTGATAGACTACCCACTCTAGTATTCTTGGGCTTCCCTTATGGCTCAGCTGGTAAAGAATCTGCCTGCAATGTGGGAGAACTGGGTTTGATCCCTGGTTGGGAAGATCCCCTGGAGGACGGAAAGGGCACCCACTCCAGTATTCTGGCCTGGAGAAATCCCATGGACTGTGTAGTCCATGGGGTTGCAATGAGTCAGACACCACTGAGCAACTTTCACTTTCACTTTCTACACTAAAAATTCACCACTTTCATGTGTATATGAATACATTTATATTGATATAATCCACAAATCATTTAAAGGCAAGCAGAATTATGACATTATTCTTTTACATGATCTTGAACCAAATTCAGTTCATATGCAGATTGTACAGTCTAATGAGGTTCCTTAAGCTGCTAAAGCCCATTTATAATTCTCTCTAACCAGTGATGACCATTAAGGATTGCTTGCAATGCCTGTCTTGTTTACTCTTAAATCACAATTGTTTCGTAGGGTCTTTGGCACATAATAGATTTTTGATATATGTTTATTGAATGAATGAATCAAACAACCATTTTTTCTAGAATATGAGGATGCCTACAGGCTTTGGGATACAGCAATATTTAGAGCATAAATATTGATTACTTTATCAGGTAATTATTTAATTTAATGTCACTTATTTAAATAAGCAAATAAATAAACACTTGAGGCATCCATGCCAATTGTTTTACTTGAGTGTCCCCAGCAATTCTACTTATCTACTTATTTTTTCTGTATTAGGCCATGGCCCAAACCATCAGAGCAGATTGTGCAAATTACTCAAGGTCAGGACCTGGAACTGGAGTGGCAAATGGAGTCAAAGAAGCCAAGAATAATATCAAAAATGTTATGAAAAAATGAATTCCAGCCTGTTGGAACGAGGGCCCCAGCAAGCGGGCAAATGAGCATAACAGGAATTTCATAGGAAAAGTTTCTCGAAAAGGAAACAAACGGCATTCAGCTTTAGCACTGAGCATCATTCATTCATTGAGCTGGGCTCCTGACCCAGGGGTATCTCTATATCCTGCATGTAAGGGCTCCAGCAAACAGGACACTTAAAGGAAGATTCAGTTCAGTTCAGTTCAGTTGCTCAGGCGTGTCCGACTTTTGCGACCCCATGAATCGCAGCACACCAGGCCTCCCTGTCCATCACAAACTCCCGGAGTTCACTCAGACTCACATCCATCGAGTCCGTGATGCCATCCAGCCATCTCATCCTCTGTCGTCCCCTTCTCCTCCTGCCCCCAATCCCTCCCAGCATCAGTCTTTTCCAAAGAGTCAGCTCTTCGCATGAGGTGGCCAAAGTACTGGAGCTTCAGTTTTAGCATCATTCCTTCCAAAGAAATCCCAGGGCTGATCAGGAATATGGAAATAAGAATAGACTTAGTCGCCACTTTTTTCTGTACAAATTACTACTAACTACATCAACTACCTCCTTCTTATACAAAGTGTGGTCTGCAGACCCAGAAACGCCTACCTCACCTGGGAGACATTTGAGCCCAAGTGGAGAGCTACTGAATCAGACCTTGTATTTTAATAAAATTTCTGTTTTTTTTTTTTTTAACCTTTTTGCACACATGAAAGTTGGAAGCATCACGTTAAGCTCCTGAGATGAGCAAAGATTGATCAGAGGCCAAGCAGAGAGGCCCTGAGGATAAAGAGCCTGTAGTTCTATGGAACAGGGTTCACAGGCTATGAGGTCAGAATACTTGGAACTTGCTTGGCCTTCAGTGAAGTTAGTTTTTGGAAATGGATTGTAGTCACTTGTACATGGGCAGTTCTAAGAGTACATATTTAATGATTCCTTTGGAACAGGTGAATTGGTGGTAGTGCTGAGTGTAGCTGTCTTGTTTTGAATCAGATCAGCTACACAATACTGGTCTTGACAGCAAGGACACTCAGGAATAGAGATACCGCCTGATGCCTTTAGTTGAGGACTGGTTGCTTCCCAGCTGGTATATCAAAGACCTATAGAATAAAAGATTCTACCGCATAAAATTGCATAAGATTGCTTCTGCATAAAATTGCATAAGATTGCTTCTGCATAAAATTCTATAGCATCTTGACCTGATTAAGAAAATGGAAAATAGGTTCATGAGAAAACAAACAAAACAACAATAACAATGAAATGTCCCTGAGCACACTGAGACATTATACAGCAGAAGACTGAAGAAAATAATCGCCACAGACATCTGCTAGGGAGGAAGTACAAATTGAAGGAGACAGACCGTTACTTTCACCAAACAAAAATGAAAACAAAAGCAACCAAGGGAATCTATTGCATAAAAATTTACACCGTGATGACAGAAACATTTGACTCTAAAAATTAAACAGATGAATTAAAGAAGAGGAGGGTTACTGCTGAGAATTTGATTATTATCCTAGAATGTCTAGAATAAGAAACATATAAAAATGTATAGCCAAAATGCAAAACGGTGGAAACCATGAAGGAAAAGGTTGAAATGAGATAAAGCATTTCAAAGTAGTGCTTTATAGGAATTATAAAGAAAAAGTTAGAGATGGAGGAAAATCAATAAGTAAAACATAATAGAGATGCATTTTCCTGAGAGTACATATTGAAAGGACTATGGGAAAGCTTAATGACAAAAGAAATTACTTAAGATGTATCTTGCTAAAATTCTCAAAATCTAGGCCTAAAAAAAGAAAAAAAATACAAGTTTTCATGCAAAAATAAGAATAACTTGGAATAGTCTATTATCAGACTTGTCATTTACAACACTATAAGCTTGAAGACAATAGATACATTTGACAGATGACTACCAAAGGAGAAAGTGTACCACTGAAGAAATATATACCCAGCCAAACACCACTCACCTGTCAGGGAAAAAAAAAAATTGCAAGAGCACAAGGACCCAGGGATTATATCCATTTCATACTCTGTCAAAAATACTCCTAAGATCACTTTGTTAAAAGTACTCTTAATGAGTCAAAACAGAAACCTCAAGAAAGGAGGAGGGGACTTGATAAGGAGGCAACAGTGAGCAGCGAAGCTTGCAAAGTCCGGTTGTGTGCACGTGTGCACGCGTGTATACGACTCTGCATGAATAGTGTGGGAGTGACTCAGAATTTGTAATAAAATAAAGATTTGTGTAATAGAAGAACTGTGCTTACAGAACAACCTAATAACTGCTTGGGATTACGATTTTTAGACCGTCTCAGTAGAGCCGAGGTGGCAGAGGAGGGCACTCAGTGGAGGGAACGCATTCTACTGTAGAAAGTGGGGCGAGGGGCGCGGGGTGAAGAGCGAAAGCAATTTACAGGCATCAAACTGGAAGGAAACGAGGAGACGGAGGTGGGGGCGTGCCCCAGCCGGGGAGGATGGATACAGCTTCTGTTTTATTTTGATGCGATAGAGAAACACGTGGTTGACTACAGTTGTGGAAGTGGAGAACAAACCGCTCCTGAATGGGAAACACGGATCTGGACAGTTAACAGGCATCAGACCAGCCCCTCTGAAAGAGTCCATGGTTAAAAATCCAGTTATCCTTAGTAGGAAAGGAGTAGAATATAGAAAGATTTAATGCTAAGAGTCGGAGTGTTGTTAGAATTACTTAGATTTCTTCAGAGTTGCAGTGGAGGCTAATGTTTAGCATCAATTTTACTGTCAATGCCATTTAATATTTAATGACCTAATAGTCACTTTATATCTTTAGAACTGTAAAAGTGAACTCATCATGAATACTGTTTTTATATTTTTTCAACAACGTGTGGAAATCTGAAGTTCCTTACTGTCCAGATTCTGGAGTAGGAGCAAGTTATTTTATCAGTCATCATTAACGTGAAAAAGTATCAAAAATAGCCTTTTTTAGAAGGGGAAGTTATCAGATGACTTATCTGCGAGGGATGCTTGCTCATATTTATAGTTGGAATCTTTGAATGCATGTCTGAAAGTTCACTTTGAACGTCTGAAATAATCCCAAACTTTTCATGAGCTTGTTCAAATTTTCTTTGCAATGATAGCTTGTTGTTCTATGCAATTTAACAATGTAAATGTATATCTGAAGTTTAACCTGACTAGTCAAGAGATTATATTTAACTCAAACTCAAATATATTTCATAATGTAGAGTAAGCATACCAATATGATATAGCTATACATGATGACAATTTCTTTATCTAAGCCTCAATTTTATCATCTGTAAAATGGGGATAATGTTTTAACTGCACACAGCCCTGGGCAATCTGAGTCAACCTGCATCCTCATTTCTGAGGCCCTTTCTGCCTCCCACCGCCCCGCTTCACCACATCTCAAAATAGGCAGTTTCTTCAGCAGGACTGTGTCAGGGTCATAACATGTTAAATCTAGCCTAGTATCTTCAAAAAGAGAAACAGACAGAGATACATCTGTTGGAGAAAACCTAAGAATGGTGAATGTATCTATTTATCCACAAACTTGCCTTAAATCACACAACCAATGGGTTGGGGCTGAAGATTAGCATGTGGTAGAGTTGATTAAAAAAAAGAGAGAGAGAAAATCTTGTTCTTACTCCACAGTTACCATAATCATCATAACAATTGCACCTAGCAACCCCACAAAATTACTATGGTATTCAAGTACCTAAAAATATGAAATACAATTCTAATCTCATGGAAACTGATATTAGATACAGAACATGGTTATATATGATTAATGTATATCATATATACATTATGTGTTCTTTGATTTGATATTTTTTAAATAGTTAAGCACATGGATAAGTGCTCTCTTTCTATATTTGGTGTGACTCTTTGAACAATTTTCTGCAGAGGTGTAATTTTGAGTACCAAGGGGACCTCAGGGAAAGCCTGTGCTTTATCTTAGAAAGACCAGAAGTTTGGGACAGATTTAGAGTCTTTAGTATAAGCAGAAACAGTGATTAAATTGGGGAACTCTTCCCCTTTTTTTTCCCCGAATTCCCGGAAGTCAGTATGTTGCAATGAACTTAGGTTTTTTTCTTTGTTGTTTTTATGTGCAGGGAATTGCATCACTAGAAATAAAACTTTTCCTTAAACTGTGGCTAAAGATAATGTTTTAAAGGAATGTTTCTTTGTTATTTAACCTTAAAAGTTTATGATATTATGAATCTGTTGCTTATTTTAATAATAAGATTCTATATATGTTTGGCAGATATACTTTATGGTTCAGTTCAGTTCAGTCGCTCAGTCATGTCCAACTCTTTGTGACCCCATGCACTGCAGCACGCCAGGCCTCCCTGTCCATCACCAACTCCATCTCATCTTCTGTAGTCCCCTTCTCCTCCCACCTTCAATCTTTCCCAGCATCAGGGTCTTTTCAAATGAGTCAGCTCTTCACATCAGGTGGCCAAAGTATTGGAGTTTCAGCTTCAGCATCAGTCCTTCCAATGAATATTCAGGACTGATTTCCTTTAGGATGGACTGGTTGGATCTCCTTGCAGTCCAAGGGACTCTCAAGAGTCTTCTCCAACACCACATTCAAAAGCATCAGTTCTTTGGTGCTCAGCTTTCTTTATAGTCCAACTCTCACATCCATACATGACTACTGGAAAAACTGTAGCTTTGACTAGAGGGACCATTGTTGGCAAAGTAATGTCTCTGCTTTTGAATATGCTGTCTAGGTTGGTCATCACTTTCCTTCCAAGGAGCAAGTGTCTTTTAATTTATGGCTACAGTCACCAACTGCAGTGATTTTGGAGACCAGAAAAATAAAGTCTGTCACTGTTTCCACTATTTCTTCATCTATTTTCCATGAAGTGATGGGACCACATGCCATGATCTTAGTTTTCTGGTTGTTGAGTTTTAAGCCAAATTTTTTACTCTCCTCTTTCACTGTCATCAAGAGGCTCTTTGCTCTTTTTCACTTTCTGCTATAAGGGTGGTGTCATCTGTGTATCTGAGGTTATTGATATTTCTCCCAACAATCTTGATTCCAGCTTGTGCTTCACCCAGCCCATCATTTCTCATGATGTACTCTGCATAGAAGTTAAATAAGCAGGGTGACAATATACAGCCTTGATGTACTCCTTTTCCAATTTGGAACCAGTCTGTTGCTCCAGGTTTTGCCAATTTTCTTTTTCCTGAGGACCATAATTTTAATAGTTAAAAAATTTCAGTATTAATTCAGAATTTCCTAGATTTTTACACTTATGTGAAAGCATATTAGAAAATTTCCATAGAAGAATTGACGATATATGTCTATACAAAAGGTGTATTTATATAAACTATTCCAGGTGGCTGATATGATTTTTTCTTACTTCTCTGATGTAATTCTTCTAACCATGTTTGTTTGGTCAATACCAGCCTAAAGATCAATATAATTGGTGAAAAAATTGATCCAAAAATACAAGTTAAATAGCCCTCCTCTCTCTATTGTCTCTTGATACATATCTCCTTTTGGCAGATGCTTGTATGTACTCAGAATAATGAATCTTAGGACATAGGGTGACATTAGCTATCCCTTGCTCAATGTCGTAGTCAGTGTAGAGATGCCCCTGGATGTTATCTGTTACAAATGATAATTCACCTTCTCTTGAATGCTTTCGAGAGTTATTAATACTATTGCAAAATATATTTTGGATTAACTGTAAGTCTGCATTTTTATAATGTTTAATATTGTCCTAATATGGGACAATAAATATGTCCCAGTATCCCAAGGTCTCTATCTGTATCTGTAGAGAAGCTTAAGCCTTTATCCATATAACATTCCATTCAGATATTTAACCACTGCTATCACTGTTCTATGAAAGTCATATTTTCTCTGTGCTAAATAGTCCAAATCCCTTCAAGATTCTTCCCATGGATGGTTTCTAGTGTTTTTATTTACCTGCTTGTCCTTACCTAGTTCCTACCCAAATTGTTGGTAACTTTTGTGATAATGGGGATTTTAATTGTATGCAAACTTATTCAATTATTGTCTGAACACGAGAAAGTTTTCCTAGGTCCAAATTTCTTAAGCTATACTTTACCATATCTATGCAAATATGACCCAAATTTAATGGATTTCTTACTTAGCAATGCTTTATTTTACATTGTAATGATTTTTGAATCAAAAAATACTAAAATATTGTTCATGTAAAATACTATTTAGGAAAATGCTCTTTCATGATATGTTCATGCAATTTATTTATCTCAGTGTAATACAAAGTCATTATATTTACCACTGTTAGCATTCATTTTATTAACTGTGCTTCATAATTTCCCATTAATTTTTATTTTAATAAAAATTTGTTTTAATTTTTTAAAATTGTATTTTCTAATATATTAGCAACCACTTGCAGACTTCTATTATCTATCTTTCAGTGACTAGTGAATGTGTGTGTATATATTCAGTTGTGTCTGACTCTAAAACCCCATGGACTGTAAACCCCCAAGCTCCTTGGTCTATGAAATTTTCTAGGCAAGAATACTGGAGCAGGTTGCCATTTCCTACTCCAGGGGATCTTCCTGACCCAGGGATCAAACCCACATTTTTGTGTCTCCAGAACTGGCAGGCAGATTCTTTTACCACTGCGCCAGCTAGGAACTTGTCTAATGAATGGGGTGGTATAAAATGATATCTTAGACAAACTCTTCAGAACTATTTAAATGACCTAGGTAGATGATGATAAAATAAGAAAATTATCTAATACTATCTGAGTGCAGAATTTCAAAGACAAATTTGCCAAGCTATTTATCTAACCATACTTCTGTAATGTTGCCTATTGGACTAGCACAGGAAAATTTATGACGTATCTTGCCAAAGTTAAGATTTTCAATTGCTGTAGCTTTTAATTTATATACTATTTCTAGTATTCAATTAGCAAATATTTATTTTAGATTATATTAGCATTTCAGTATCATTTAGTTTTACTACACTCAAGTTAGTTTCTAAAGAGTTCAAATAACTATCTGAGATTAGAGAGCTTCCATAGTAGTCTTAAACAAAGCTCTTAGTTCTGGTAGCTACAGGGTTGATGTAGCCGAAAGTGAAACACAAAATGTAATTGTGTGGACGCTTGTATTACAATTCCAGTTGAATTGACAGTCTAAGCAAATGTCTCATGTGACTCAGAGCACTGATTGATAAAGAATGGGACCCCAAATCTTGGAAAGTGAACTTCTGTTGTTCGACATAGATGAAACTGACAATCTTGAGCCCCCAGATCACCTTGAGACGCCCATCCCAGTAGAAGTAGCTTTCCCTCCAGTATCTGAGGATGCTAATTTTCTTTTGTTCGAAACATTGTGACAGCCTCACTTTGGATGAACATCCAGAAAAGGAATCCAATCTGCAAAACCTACTACTTCCTCTTGCTACTATACTCATAATTGAAATAAAATATTCCAAGAGAGACAGATATATATGATATCACCTCAGAGAAAATAGCTTAAAAAGCAAAAGAACTGCAGATCTTTGTAAATATATATCTACAGAAGTCTGAAGAATGAATGAGAATGGATTCTAAGGGTGTTCGACCAAGAAGAGTGGAATAAAAACAATGAAGTCTGGCTGAGTCATCTATAAGGATGCACCTGCTGGGGATTCTGTTCTTATGAATTAGCTCTGCAGGGGGAGATGACTCTGAAAGATTACTTGGTTCATTGACTAAGAGTTACTAGACACCATGGTAGTAGTAGTAGGCCTTCCCAGGTGGTGCAGTGGTCAAGAATCGGCCTGTTAATACAAGAGACACGTGTTCAGTCCCTGGGTCAAGAAGATTCCCTGGAGGGGCCCTGGGCCTCTGAAAAAAAAAAAAAAAGAAAATTCCCTGGAGGAGGAAATGGCAACCCACTCTCTTGCTGGGAAAATCCCATGAACAGAGAAGCCTGGTTGGCTACAGTCCATTGTATTGTAAGAGTTGGACACGACTGAGCAACAGAGCATGCACACATGCATTTCAGTCCAGTTCAGTTGCTCAGTCGTGTCTGACTCTGAGCCCCATGAACCGCAGCACGCCAGGCCTCCCTGTCCATCAACAACTCCCAGCCACCGCTGCTGCTGCTGCTAAGTCGCTTCAGTTGTGTCCAACTCTGTGCGACCCCATAGACGGCAGCCTACCAGGCTCCCCCATCCCTGGGATTCTCCAGGCAAGAACACTGGAGTGGGTTGTCATTTCCTTCTCTAGACTTTACCCAAACTCATATCCACTGAGTTGATGATGCCATCCAACCATCTCATCCTCTGTCATCCCCTTCTTGTTCTGCCCTCAATCTTTCGCAGCATCAGAGTCTTTTCAAATGAGTCAGCTCTTCACATTAGGTGGCCAAAGTATTGGACTTTCAGCTTCAGCATCAGTCCTTACAATGCACACCCAGGACTGATCTCCCTTAGGATGGACTGGTTGGATCTCCTTGCAGTCCAAGGGACTCTCAAGAGTCTTCTCCAAAGCCACAGTTCAAAAGCATCAGTCCTTCGGCGCTCTGCTTTCTTTATAGTCCAACTCTCATATCCATACATGACTACTGGAAAAACCATAGCCTTGACTAGATGGACCTTTGTTGACAATGTAATGTCTCTGCTTTTTTATATGCTATCTAGGCTGGTCATAACTTTCCTTCCAAGGAGCAAGCATCTATTAATTTCATGGCTGCAGTCACCAACTGCAGTGATTTTGGAGCCCCCAAAAATAAAGTCAGTCACTGTTTCCACTGTTTTTCCATCTATTTCCCAGGAAGTGATGGGACCAGATGCCATAATCTTAGTTTTCTGAATGTTGAGCTTTAAGCCAACATTTTCACTCTCCTCTTTCACTTTCATCAAGAGGCTTTTTAGCTCTTCTTCACTTTCTGCCATAAAGGTGGTGTCATCTGCATATCTAAGGTTATTGATATTTCTCCTGGCAATCTTGATTCCAGCTTGTGCTTCTTCCAGCCCATCATTTCTCATGATGTACTCTGCATATAAGTTAAATAAGCAGGGCGACCATATACAGCCTTTATATACTCCTTTACCTATTTGAACCAGTCTGTTGTTCCATGTTCAGTTCTAACTGTTCAATCCTGACCCGCATACAGATTTCTCAAGAGGCAGGTCAGGTGGTCTGGAATTCCCATCTCTTTTAGAATTTTCCACAGTTTATTGTTATCCACACAGTCAAAAGCTTTGGCATAATCAATAAAGCAGAAATAGATGTTTTTTATGGAACTCTGTTACTTTTTCCATGATCCAGCAGAGGTTGGCAATTTGATCTCTGGTTCCTCTGCCTTTTCTAAAACCAGCTTGAACATCAGGGAGTTCATGGTTCATATATTGCTGAAGTCTGGCTTAGAGAATTTTGAGCATTACTTTACCAGTGTGTGAAATGAGAGCAACTGTATGGTAGTTGGAGCATTCTTTGGCATTGCCTTTCTTTGGGATTGGGATGAAAACTGACCTTTTCCAGTCCTGTGGCCACTGCTGAGTTTTCCACATTTGCAGGCATAGAGAGTGCAGCACTTTCAGAGAATCGTCTTTTTAGGACTTGAAACAGCTCAACTGGAATTCCATCACCTCCACTAGCTTTGTTCATAGTGATGCTTCCTAAGGCCCACTTGACTTCACATTCCAGGATGTCTGGCCCTAGGTGAGTGATCACACCATCGTGATTATCTGGGTCGTGAAGATCTTTTTTGTACAGTTCTTCTGTGTATTCTTGCCACCTCTTCTTAATATATTCTGCTTCTGTTAGGTCCAGACCATTTCTGTCCTTTATCGAGCACATCTTTGCATGAAATGCTCCCTTGGTATCTCTGATTTTCTTGAAAAGATCTCTAGTCTTTTCCATTCTGTTTTTTCCTCTATTTCTTTGCATTGATCATTGAGAAAGGCCTTCTTATCTCTCCTTTCTATTCTTTGGAACTTGCATTCAAATGGGTATATTTTTCCTTTTCTCCCCTGCTTTTCACTTCTCTTCTTTTCCCATCTATTTGTAAGGCCTCCTCAGACAGCCACTTTGCTTTTTTGCATTTCTTTTTCTTGGGGATGGTCTTGATCCCTGTCTCCTGTACAATGTCACAAACCTCATTCCATAGTTCATCAGGCACTCTATCAGATCTAGGCCCTTAAATCTATTTCTCACTTTCACTGTATAATCATAAGGATTTTGATTTAGGTCATACCTGAATGGTCTAGCAGTTTTCCCTACTTTCTTCAATTTAAGTCTGAATTTGGAAATAAGAAGTTCATGATCTGAGCTTCAGTCAGCTGCCAGTCTTGTTTTTGCTGACTGTATAGAGCTTCTCCATCTTTGGCTGCAAAGAATATAATCAATCTGATTTCGGTGTTGACCATCTGGTGATGTCCATGTGTAGAGTCTTCTCTTGTGTTGTTGGAAGAGGGTGTTTGCTATGACCAGTGCATTTTCTTGGCAAAACTCTATTATAGCTTTGTTCATAGTGATGCTTTCTAAGGCCCACTTGACTTCACATTCCAGGATGTCCGGCTCTAGGTGAGTGATCACACCACTGTGATTATCTGGGTACTGAAGATCTGATTTCGATATTGACCACCTGGTGATGTCCATGTTAGAATCTTCACTTGTGTTGTTAGAAGAGGATGTTTGGTATGATTATGTGTGTTCTCTTAGCAAAACTCTACTAGCCTTTGCCCTGCTTCATTCTGTACTCCAAGGCCAAATTTGCCTGTTACTCCAGGTGTTTCTTGACTTCCTACTTTTGCATTCCAGTCCCCTATAATGAAAAGGACATCTTTTTTGGGTGTTAGTTCTAAAAGGTCTTGTAGGTCTTCATAGAACTGTTCAACTTCAGCTTCTTCAGTATTACTGGTCAGGGCATAGATTTGGGTTACCGTGATATTGAATGGTTTGCCTTGCAAATAAACAGAAATCATTGTGTCATTTTTGAGATTGCACTGAAGTACTGCATTTCAGACTCTTTTGTTGACTATAACGGCTACTCTATTTCTTCTAAGGGATTCTTGCCGACAGTAGTAGATGGGATGGTCATCTGAGTTAAATTCATCCATTTACAGCCTATTTTAGTTCAGTGATCCCTAAAATGTCAGCATTGACTCTTGCCATCATCTGTTTGACCGCTTCATTCTACTTAGACTAATCCAACTTATTTCCAGTGGTTTACCAAGCTCCTCTCCCATTTTGTCTTTTAGGAGTCTCTTTTTCACATTAATCTTGACAAATACTGGCTTTTTGCCTCTTCTTTAGAAACACCAGGCTCATTCTATTCTTGGGCCTATCAACTGTACCATTTCCCTGGAATGTTTTTCCTGCTTTACTTTTCATGGGTGAATTCTTCTTGTGTTTTGGACCTCAGCTCAAATGCCTTGTCCTCAGAGAAGTCTTCCCTGACTATCCAACTTAAAATTAATCAGTAACTTTCTATCATACCACACTTCTTTTATTCACTGCTTTAAAATATAGAAGTTTTGTTGTTTCCAACTTAATCAAAGGAGTCCATGAGAATAGGAAACCTCTTTGGATACTGGACAGTTTCTAGATCTATTAGGCACTCAGAATATATTTACATTATGAACAGTTCTTACTATTTTTACACTATAGAAGAGGAAATCAAATTTATAAAAGATAAGAAATTTGCATGCCATAAATTTATGTACAGCATCATTCAAAGTCAGATCCATCTATCTAGATCCAAGGCCAGGCTGTTAAATGCTGGTATATACTGATTCTGTACCTGAGCTGTGTGACTTGAGGTGAGTCACTGGACAGAAAAATAATTTCCCAGTTCTCTAGCACCATAATCTTTTTTTTCTTCTCTAAATAAAATCATATGTACAACCATAATCAACTGCTCCTTTCCTATGTTAAAAGATATAGTATTTACTTATTATGAAATCAATCAGTGGAAATCATAATGTTGTCCTGTGAAACACATATTAAAGACGTATTCTGGTTGCATATGTTGAGAAAAATCCCAGTTTATGCATATATAGTGGCAAATGGTGAACTTTTAAAAACTGACCTCCTTGAAATCTAAGGATATTCATCAATTAGTGATATGAGAGGAAATACTTCACTGTAACTGTGCCCTGAAGGAGGTTAACCTGTAAGCATGTACTTATGTATTTCTGGGCCCCAATCTATTAAAATTTGATGTATAGCAGTACTCTAAGAGTGGGCTATTAATTGTTATAACCTCTAAAAGATACTTTTTATATGGTATATATGTAAAGAAAAATGTGTGGAATTCTGGAAACATCCGCAAAACCAATACAGTATTGTAAAGTAAAATTAAAAAATAATAATTAAAATAAATAAATAAAATATAAAAAAAAGAATTTATCATTTAAAATGTGTGGGCTAATGGTATTCAGCATTATCTATAAATCACATATTCTGTAAGCAAATTCTATGTCTTTTGATAGAACTATATTCACTCTGACAAAAAATACATAGGAAGCAAGCCTCAAAGACCCAAAACTTGGGTCTTGAATAAGCTGTAAATACTCAAGAGCAGCATCAAAGCACATATGCTTTCAGAGAACTACGGCAGAAAACTTTCAGGCTGACAGATGCAGGGAAGCAACCAGTCACAGTGAGTCACCATTATCTCCTTTAAAAACAGAAGGATAATAGCACCGTACGTCAGAATAAGAGGATGAGAAGGAATAACTGGAAACATACTTTGTAAAGAAATGACAGAAATACTCCATGGCATTATTTAAAAACACATATCTGTACACGTGCATGTGTGTATGCTACCAAAACATTAACTGGTGATGAAAGCAGACAGATAGGTTAATGAAGTGAGCCAGAAAGCTGAATGATACAAATGCATTTTTAAGTATTTTCCTTTCTTTGTATATTGTATGAAAAGCCATGGGCACTTATATAATCAAAAGTACTGGTGTGATATATTGCAGAAACTTTAAAAACAAAACTTTAGATGAAGACAAATCATTAGGGGCAGAAGGATATTAACTATCAAACTAAGGCAATTTAGGGTTCTAAGCCTTCACTAGCATGGGGCCTGTCAAGGTCAATTCCTCATTTTGTATTAGTAATTTTTCATGAATTTTCTTGTTAATAGCACCGCCACTGGTACCTCTACACATTTTATAAGCTTCAGACCCCATAAAACCTGAATCTGTCTCTGGTTTCAGTGCTGAGTTTCTAATCATGACAGAATCTGGCATAGTCATTAGTATCAGTATGAGTATGAAGGGGTAGTTGAATTTCATATATCTCTCACACTTCTGATCAACATCTTTCTCTCTATTCTATTTTCTCTCTAAACACTGTATCTTCTGTCCTCCTCAAATCTCTCTCAATGATTTTTCTTTCTCTTTCCCTCCCACTCTCTTTCTTAGTTCTTTTTCCAATTCTCTCACACATAGTTTTTTCAAGTTTTTGCCTCTTCTTTTTTTTTTTCTCTCTCTCTCAATCTTCCTCCTGTCTTTGTTTCTCCATGTCTTTGCTTCTCACTCTATCCCTTCCCTCTCTTTATCTCTCTCAACTTACCAGGGCAGCCTTACATTTCCCCTCTGCTTGACTAAACTTTATACAGTCAATTTCTTCCTGACTATAGATCCCTGACCCCTCTTTTCCTAGAGCATTTACTTTAGAAAAATTGTAAATTCCTTCTCTGCTCCTATGAGATGTAAAATTTTTCCCAGCCTCTTGTTAGTTTTATAACTCAGTAAAGTCTTTCTCTAGGACCTAGCAGTTACCTTTTGAAATGTAATCATCAAGGAAAACTGTGCCCCTAGCTCCCAGTCTGCATGGGAGGGTGGAAGCCTAATAAGCACCAGTGAGCAAACACAGATGGCTTGATGACTAAGACCAGCCACCAGCATGTCCTCCAGTACTTTTCCACTAGCTCACCTTAGGGCTTAAAAAGTCCTACACCTTTTGTTTCAATGACTTGAGTCGGTCTTTCTCCTCTATTGTAATAGTTTGGAATAAATCATCCCTGCCGGTTTGGCTCCATCCAGTGGAACTTTGACAGCTGTTGCTGTTGTTGTTCAATTGCCAAGTCATGTCTGACTCTTTTCTACCCTATGAACTGCAGCATGCCAGGCTTCCCTGTCCATCACTATCTTCTGAGTTTGCTCAAATTTATGTCTAATACATACATAGAAATGATATGTAAGATGTGGCAGATAAAGCATTTAGTTCTAGTGCATACTAATGTCTTTCTTTCCTCAGACTCTTTAGCTTTGCTGTTCTAGCCTCCCTAGTTCTTCATTTCCCTTCTGTGTCCATTAAAATCTTACTTTCTTTGATTTTCTTGTCTATAAACATTTACCCTTCTGTATCAGTGCACCTTGTTTGTTTCTTATACAGCTTTTGACTACACTTGGTAATCACTTTATTGGTTGTTGTTCATCTATTTGTTGCCTGGTTCTTGCATTAGACTACATTCCATGGAGCCATATTTGAATTTTTTTTTTGTAATCCTCAGAACTTCATCATGACATCCTAACACATAGTGCACATTCAATAAATGTGTTTAAAAAAATGGCTGAGGACTTCCCGGCAGTCCAGTGGTTATGACTCCATGCCTCCACTGCAGGGGGCACAAGTTTGATCCCTGGCTGGGGAACTAAGATTCTGCAATGCAGTGCGGTGTGATCAAAAAATAAGTAAACAGACACTGGACATTTTAAATAAATGACTGAATAAAACATTTCAACAGTATGTTTTCTAATCTTAAGTTACAGTCTCTTTGATTAACAAATATTAGGAAGGTTTAACATTCCTTTGAGGATCATATTCAGAAGCATATTGGCACAATATGTAACATATGTGATGATTTTGACATGATGGTTGCATATTTCATCCCTGGGCATACAGACGCCAATTCTGAGAAAGGCAGCAAGGGAAGGACTTCATTTCACTCTCCACACTCCTTAGCCAGCTGCCTCGTCCCCACTCACAGCTGTAGTTAAGTGAGCAGGAAGCTCAGGACCCGCACGCAATGCAGTGCTTTCAGGCCTGTGGTTCAGCCGCTAAGTCGTGTCCAACTCTTTTGTGACCCCATGGACTGTAGCCCTCCAGGCTCACTGGCCATGGGATTTCCCACGTAAGCATACTAGAGCAGGTTGTCATTTCCTTTTCCAGAAGGTCTTCCCAGCCCAGCGATCAAATTCAGCATTTCAGGCGATTCTTTACACTGAACCACCTGGGAAGCCCACTTTCAGGCCTGAGGAAGTGCTTTCCAAGCTCATTTTGTGAGCGAAGATGGAAAATCACTCTCATTTTTGTCTCCTGTCTAGCATAGTCTAATACCACTTCTCACTCAGAGGGAGGTCCTGAGGCTAGAAGATTTTTTTGCTCTAGAGTTTCATAGTAACACACCATAATTCATTTTATAGTCAAACAAGCAAATTTTCTCTCAGAATTTTATGTTTGCTTTNTGGTTGGGGCATAGACTTGGATAATTGTGATATTGAATGGTTTGCCTTGGAGACGAACAGAGATCATTCTGTCGTTTTTGAGACTGCATCCAAGTACTGCATTTTGGACTCTTTTGTTGACCATGATGGCTACTCCATTTCTTCTGAGGGATTCCTGCCCGCAGTAGTAGATATAATGGTCATCTGTGTTAAATTCACCCATTCCAGTCCATTTTAGTTCGCTGATTCCTAGAATGTGGACGTTCACCCTTGCCATCTCTTGTTTGACCACTTCCAATTTGCCTTGATTCATGGACCTGACATTCCAGGTTCCTATGCAATACTGCTCTTTACAGCATCGGACCTTGCTTCTATCACCAGTCACATCCATAACTGGGTATTGTTTTTGCTTTGGCTCCATCCCTTCATTCTGTCTGGAGTTATTTCTCCACTGATCTCCAGTATCATACTGGGCACCTAGTGACCTTGGGAATTCCTCTTTTGGTATCCTATCATTTTGCCTTTTCATACTGTTCATGGGGTTCTCAAGACAAGAATACTGAAGTGGCTTGCCATTCCCTTCTCCAGTGGACCACATTCTGTCAGACCTCTCCACCATGACCCGCCCATCTTGGGTTGCCCCACAGGCATGGCTTGGTTTCATTGAGTTAGACAAGGCTGTGGTCCTAGTGTGATTAGATTGACTAGTTTTCTATGAGTATGGTTTCAGTGTGTCTGCCCTCTGATTCCCTCTTGCAACACCTACCATCTTACTTGGGTTTCTCTTACCTTGGGCATGGGGTATCTCTTCACGGCTGCTCCGGCAAAGCACAGCCGCTGCTCCTTACCTTGGATGAGGGATATCTCCTTATTGCCACCATTCCTTACCTTCAACGTGGGATAGCTCTTCTAGGCCCTCCCGTGCCTGCCCAGCCACCACTCCTCGGGTTGCTCCTCCCGGCTGCTGGCCCTGGCCTTGGGCGTTGGTGGCTCCTCCCAGTTGCCACCACTGACCTTGGGCTCGGGGTGGCTCCTCAAGGGCACTGCCCCTGGCCTCGGGCACAAGGTGGCTTCTCCCGGCCGCCCCTGACCTCGGATGCTGGGTAGCTCCTCTCGGCCACAGCCCCTGACCTTGGATGCAGGGTAGCTCCTCTCGGCAGTTCCTGTGCCATCGCAGCCTGGCACTCTAGGCTGCTGTCTCTGACCTCGGACGTGGGGTAGCTCCTCCTGGCCGTCCTTAGTGAGGCGGCTCGCAGCCGCCTGCGCTTAGTGAGCCAGCTCGATTAGATCAAATATGTGGTAGCAAGAGTGTGGATAATCCTGTCACACAAGCTAGTCTTCCAGCAGAGAGGTTTTTGGACTGAAACACCCTCGTCACGCCCAGGAGATATATTAACTGGAGTCCTAAGTTAACTCATTTTCAGAGCGAGGTGGTGGGGGATAGCCCCCCATATAATGTCAGAAGAGTAGGTGAAAAGCACAATGCAGTAAGGCAGGCAGACTCTGGTTTTGGGGCAGATGCACGAGCAGATCCAGCGAGGCTCCCTTGAGGCCCGACTAGCCTTTGCCTGTCGGGCCCCTTAACCTCATGACCTTTGCCACGGGTGGGACTCCTCATGCTGGCTCCCGGCAAGCTGGAATCGATTGCCGGGAGAAATATCAATAACCTCAGATATGCAGATGACACCACCCTTATGGCAGAAAGTGAAGAGGAACTCAAAAGCCTCTTGATGAAAGTGAAAGAGGAGAGTGAAAAAGTTGGCTTAAAGATGGAGTCCTAAGTTAACTCATTTTCAGAGCGAGGTGGTGGGGGATAGCCCCCCATATAATGTCAGAAGAGTAGGTGAAAAGCACAATGCAGTAAGGCAGGCAGACTCTGGTTTTGGGGCAGATGCACGAGCAGATCCAGCGAGGCTCCCTTGAGGCCCGACTAGCCTTTGCCTGTCGGGCCCCTTAACCTCATGACCTTTGCCACGGGTGGGACTCCTCATGCTGGCTCCCGGCAAGCTGGAATCGATTGCCGGGAGAAATATCAATAACCTCAGATATGCAGATGACACCACCCTTATGGCAGAAAGTGAAGAGGAACTCAAAAGCCTCTTGATGAAAGTGAAAGAGGAGAGTGAAAAAGTTGGCTTAAAGCTCAACATTCAGAAAACGAAGATCATGGCATCTGGCCCCATCACTTCATGGGAAATAGATGGGGAAACAGTGGAAACAGGGTCAGACCCCTACTCCGTAGGTTAACTATTAAATTGCCCAGTGTCCCCTCAGTGGTGCAGAGTTCAGCTTCCAGTGCTTCTGGATCATTGTCCACCAGATCCCACCCTGTAAGTTACTCTCTAATAAACTGATCTATTCATGGAGCTGCCTGCCTCGATTTTCAGTCTCCAGAGACTTCCTCAGTTTGGTGGGAATGATGACCGAGGATGAGATGGCTGGATGGCATCATGGACTCAATGGACGTGAGTCTGAGTGAACTCCGGGAGTTGGTGATGGACAGGGAGGCCTGGCGTGCTGGGATTCATGGGGTCGCAAAGAGTCGGACACAACTGAGCGACTGAACTGAACTGAACTGATCCTCCAAAAGTCATCTCTTAATTACTTCTAAGGTTTTTTTCTCTGGAAGAGTGAGTCAAAGCAGAAGACATTTTTTGACACCTCCCTCTCTTCCTCATGATATGTAATATCCATGAAATAAGAACAGGATGAATTAAAAGCAGAATTTTAAAGAAATGTTACCAAACCAAACTTGGGTTCACACGCTGTGTGCAGTAAAGCCAGTCTACTGATGCTGGGTTATGGGGAAGGAAAGCACAACGTTTATTGCAGGGCACCTAGCAAGGAGTCCAAGGGGTCAGGGCTCAAAAAGCCCAAACTTCTTGATGACTTTCAGGGGAAAAGTTTTAAATACGGGGGGCGGGGGGCGGTTGTGGGGTATATGATTAGCGTGCAGACTTTGTCTTGATTGGTTGGTGATGAGAAAATTAGGAGTCAACATCAACATTCTGGTTCCAGCCTTTTGGGGATCTGTGTGCTTGTGGACATCATACAATTAACTTTTTCCAATAATGAATGTTTCAGTATTTGAAAAACAGCTCAAAGAATATGGCTCAGCATATTATCCCTAACCCTTGAGGAGCAACTAAATGTCCTTGAGTTTGCTTAATGGTTAAACTATTACTATTTTGTCTTGCTTGACTATTCTCCTTTGTTTCTGCATTTTCTCACTTCTCTGATTAAATTTATCCTTTGGAACTCAAGGAAGGCCTAGGAGGATAAAGCTTTTCCACAAACAAGTGGTAGGTGGAGGACTTGGGTAGGGTGCTGTCTGTCTCAAGAAGGCACCATAAGGTCCTTCCTGGAAGTTAAAAATATATAAAAGCAGAAAAATTTAAAAAGTGGTGGAATGGTTAGAAGGTAAAGTCTATGAAACTTGGAAAGTAGCACAGAAGCTCAAGGAGATGATAACTGGTCCAGAAGCTACAATATATGACTAACAGTCACTCCCAAAAGGGAGAAAAAGAAAAAAACAGACAAAAAACCAAAACAAGAAAGTTTCTAGAACTGAGAATGAGAGATTCACAAGTGCCCAGAAGCAAGAAGGAAAGCCCTGCAGAGGGCTGAGCATGTGAAAAATCAGAGCACCAGGGAGAGAGAAGGCTCTCAACCTCAGACGCAAGGGGTCGGGGATGAGAGTGGCGCTGGAACCCCAACAGCAAACACGTTACTCCAAGACCATGGAGCTGTGTTCCAAGGTTGAGGGAATGCAGTTCACAACCTGGACCTCAAAACCAGGCAGACTGTTTTTGAAGAATAAACAACACTGTACATTAGATATAGGCTTAGAAACAGTCTGAGATAACTTTTTGTTTTTTATGAAGTAATTAAAAAAAAAAAGATCATAATAAAACACATATAACAAAATTTACCATTAAGGGCATAGTTGAAGAGTGTTAAGTATATTCTCACTGGACTTCCCTGGTGGGCCAGTGGTGAGGAATCCGCCTGCAATTGCAGGGCACATGGGTTCGATCCTGGGGCTGTGAAGATTCCACCTGCCGCGGGGCATGCACGGCAACTACTGAGCGCCTGAGCTCCGACTACGAAGCCCGCGCGCCCTGGAGCCTGTGCTCCGCAACAGGAGACGCCACCACCGCCGAAAGCCTGCAAGCCCCTGCTCTCGGCAACTAGAGAAAGCCCGTACGCAGCAATGAAGACCCAGTGCAGCTAAAGAGAAATATTTAATTAAAAAAAAAAAAGTATATTCACATTGTAATACCAATCTCCAGAAATTTTTCATCTTGCGAAACTGAAACTTGATCCCTGCTAAGTAGGGATCCTGCTAAGTAGCAACTCCTCATTTTCCCTCTCTCCAGGCCCTGGCAACCACCCTTCACTCTGCATCTCTGCGGTTTTGACTACTCTAGATACCCTGGTTTGGTTTTAGTCGCTAAGTCATGTCTGACTCTTGTGACCCCATGGACTATAGCCCGCCAGTCTCCTCTGTCCATCGGATTCTCCAGACAAGAATACTGGAGCGGGTTGCCGTTTCCTTCTCCAGGGGATTTTCCCGACCCAGGAAGTGAACCCTGGTCTCCTGCATTGCAGGCAGATGATTTACTGACTGATCCATGAGGGAAACCCCTAGATAGCTTACATAAGTGGAATCACATGGTGTTTGTCCTTTTGTCCTGGCTTATTTCACTGAGTATAATATCCTCAAGCTTCATCCATGTTGTAGCACGTGTCCGGATATCCTTCCTTTTTAGACTGGATAATATTCCATTTTACATACACACCACGTTTGATTCATCGGTTGCTGGACACGGATTTTTCGACGTTCTGGATATGCTGAATAACACTACTGTGAACAGGTGGGTGTACGAATCTCTGAGTCTCTGCTTTCTGTTCTTTTGGGTTATACCTAGAAGTAGTATTGCTGGATTACATGATAACTGCATTTTTAGTATTTTGAGACAGATAATTTCTTTTTATCTTTGCTGAGAGGAGACTGCAGACCCAGCTGTTTCCCCAAACCCAGAAACTACAATAGAGGTTTTTGTGGTGTTTGGAGCCCAAAGCCTGACCCTTGCTCCCAGAACTGAGCCCATTTCCTTCCCTCTGCTCACCAGCCACACAGGCGCTGCAGTCCCTTCTGGGACAGAAATAAATGCCACAGAGAGCAGGGAGTTTCAGCTTCTAACCTCTCCGAGCTAGGACGTGCAGGGGAAATGCTCTTGGGCTCACACCCACTTCCCCAGGCCCAAGGCCCCTGCTTCTACTTTCTCTGTTCCCGTTCTGCTCCACCCCAGCTTCTCTTTTTGGAACCTAACCTGTTCCGAGGCCTGAGCAGCTCCTACCGAGAACTCCTCAGCTGCCACCCCTACTGATCTTGGTCCTGCCAGATGTCTTGGGAACCCGCTACCCCCACCCCCAGGGCCAGTATCCCCCATGCCTTCCCTGAGGTCCTGGGACATGAAGAGGGCTTGCAGCTAACTTTCGGAGCTGTACACAAGACAGAGCAGCAGAATCAGGCCTTCGAAGCTTCACTGCCAGACATGGCTCCTCCTCGAAGCACACCTCTCACGACCATCAGGGCTGGTGCTCGAGGAGGAAGTCCACAGGAGCCCGGCGAAGGCTTCAGGCTGCGGGACAGAAGCCTTCTAACCTAGCAACCAGTGTGCAGAGGGCTTCCAGCCTCCGCCAGCTGGCTAGCCCTCAGCAGAGGTGTCCTCCTGCTCTCTCCACACCACTCTGGACGCTCCTGATGGCCGGCGTGTTTTCTGTCACCTTGGGCCAACTCGCCACGCTGGCGGCCACTGAAGCAGACAGCGAGACCCTGGACCCACCATGTCCAGCACTGCCTCGGCACGCCCTTCCCTTCCTGGAAAGGACCACCCCGCCCCCTTGAATGTGGCCTGATAACCCCAGGCCATAGGACATCACATGCCAGAGTAGATGGTGCAAACGCAGCAGCAAGGGCCCCGGTCACCCCGAATCACCCTTCCAGGGGAGGCCCACAGCAGGCCGTCACCTTCAGACTCCACAAACCTGACAGCGAGACCATGCAGAAAGCTCCAGCCCTGGGTCCTGGCAGGCACCCTCCTGGAGGGCTCCTTCCCACAGCACCTCCCCAGCCTCTCTGTGAGCCTGGGCTTCCCCCTTCACAACCCACCCAGCTCTTGAGGGACCAGGGGAGGTCCAGACGTGTGTTTCCGTCTGGAAAGGGCTCAGGTGATGGCAACCACAGGCCTGGCTTCAAATTCCAGATCCTCCATTTGTATATTGTGTGACAGCAAAGAACAGTTTTTCAGTCAGAATCTCATTTTCAAAAATAGAGAGCAGGAGATTGGGAGAAGGAAATGAGAGCTGAGGTCTCTGAGAAATGTCTCAGAGACAAGAGGCCCTTGGAAAACGAGAGTGATAACAGCGAGCACTTGGCATGCTCCCAGATGCCTGTGCTCCACGCTCATTTTCACCAATGCGCCCCTTGCCAGTCCCCACTGTACAGAAGGGACTGAATCCGAGAGGTTAGGAACTTGCCCAAGATCACACAGCTAAGCGATGGAGCTAGGATTCAAGCCCAGCTCTATCTCCAAAGCCTATCTTTTTATTCACCGACCTCTCCCGTAATCTTAGGCAAGGCTGGGCTGTGCAGAAATCTGTCAGACTTCTGTTATGTGGTCCCCTGAACCAATGGCAGAGAGATGAATTGCTGTTTTTGGGCCTTCTCTGTGATTTAGTAGCGGAGACTCTGTACTCCGAATGCAGAGGACCCAGGTTCAATCCGTCGTCAGGGAACTAGATCCCATGTGCTGCAACTAAGACCCAGCACTGTCAAATAGAAAAAAATAATAAGTAAAAATATATATTAAAAAAAAATTTGCCATTTTCTCTGGCCTGCTGAAGGAGCAGCAGAGCTGGGCTAAAATCCAAGCATCTCCTCTTTTTCATTGCCCGATCTTAGGCCAGTCCTTTCACTTTTCTGAACCTCAGCTTCCTCATCTGTAAAGTGGGACTGTGTTTTGTCTTGCTTACTAGTTTTGTCTCGTTTATGAATAGGGAAGATTAACTGAGTGAACCATTGTATAGGGCCTGCCCGGAATAGGGGCTCAGCGAACACCCTTGATGGTGTATCTGGAAACACGTGGAAATGCCCCCTCCATCCCATCTCCTCTGCTTAGCAGAGCCTCCTCCTGGGTCTGGAGCCCTCTTGGGTGCCTCAGCTCTTGAAAATGTCTCTTTCCTTCATTGCCTCACTGCATCCAGCAGAGCGATGGCAGCCTGTCACCAGGACTAAAATACACCATTGGAGGCTGTAAAAACAAGCACATCATTTGACCCAGAAATTCCACCTCAGGAATCTCTCTTAAGAAAGTAGTTTCCTCCCATCAATAACGATGCTGATCATTGAGCACCTACTGTGTGCCAGGTCCTGTTCAATATGCTGGAGGTACAATGGGAGGGGATAAGGCAGACTGGTACCCTGATCTCTGCCCCCTCAGAAGCTACCTAACTGCTTAAGAGCAATTAAGCAAATAATGGGTTGGCCAAAAATTTCCTTCAGTTTCTAAGTAAAAACAAAAACACATTTTTCATTTTCATTAAGAAGTTTATTCAACAAAATATTCACCATTCTGTTCCACTACATTCTACCATTTCTTGGGCAACTTCATAATCCCATCTTGCCCAGATTTTGAATCTTTTTGAGCAAAGAACTGTTCCAGGTACATTTTACAGTCTTTCAGAGACACAGGTGGATCCCTGGGTTGGAAAAATCCCCTGGAGGAGGAATTGGGAACTCCCTCCAGTATTCTTGCCTGGAAATTTCCATGGAGAGAGGAGCCTGGTGGGCTACAGTCCATGGAGTCACAAAGAGTCGGACACAGCTGAACGACTGAGCACACACAGGGAACTGAAACTTTGTCCATTAAGAGAATCTTGTAAAGACTGAAATAAACAGAAATCCAAAGGTGCAATGATGAATGAGTTAGAACTTCCCAGCCACACTGTTAACAGTTTTTGCCTGGTCTTCAAAGAGATATGTGGTCTTGCATTACCCTGATGGAAGATTGCACGTTTTCTGTTGACTAATTCTGGATGTGTTTTGTTGAGTGCTGTTTTCAGTTGTTCTAATCTGGAGCAGTACTTGTTGAAACTAATTGTTTGGTTTTCTGGAAGGAGCTCTGAATAGAGGACTCCCTTCCAATCTCACCACATACATAATATCACCATCTTTGGATGAAGACTGGCTTTTTGGTGTAGTTGGCAGTGGTTCACTTCAATTGCCCCATGATCTCTTCATTCCACATTATTTCAGTTTAATAATACTGGAATTCAATATGAGGGTAGTGGGAATTAAGTCCTTTTTATGCAAAAACTATCAGTATGTAAACATGTTGGGCTTCCCACGTGTTGCTAGTGGTAAAGAACCTGCCTTCCAATGCAGGAGACACAAGAGATGATGGTTCAGTCTCTGGGTCAGGGAGATCCCCTGGAGGAGGGCTTGGCAACCCACTCCAGTATTCTTCCCTGAAGAATCCTATGGACAGAGGTGACTGGCAGGCTACAGTCCATAGGGTCGCAGAGTTGGACACGACTGAAGCGACTTAGCACATCCACTTTTCATCACTTGTCACAATTTGTTTTGAAAATGGAAACATTTTCGTTACACTTAAGTAGAGATGGCATACACAAATATGGTCAGGGAGGTTTTTTTTTCACTTAACTTCTGCAGAACCCAAACCTCAAAGTGATTAACGTAACCAGGCTAGGGTAATGATTGTCAATGCTTGATTGGAATATTTTGAGTATGTCAGCTATCTCCTGCATGGTATGACACTGATTGTTCTCAATTTCTGTCTTGATTTGATCACTATAACTTCAACTGGTCTACCTGACCTTGGAGCCTGGTCCAGCGAGAAACTTCCAGCACGAAACTTTGCAAACCACTTTTGACACATTTGATTAGTCACAGCACCTTCATACACTGCACAAATCTCTGTGGGGTTTTTTTGTTTGTTTGTTTGTTTGTTTTTGCATTTTTACCTTTTCTGAAATAATAAAACATAATATGCTAAAAATGTTGCTTTTTTCTTCCATCTTCAATATTTAAATGGCTACACAAAAATTCACCAATTTTTTTTTTTAAAAAACACACTGATACGACAGTTGTCACAGTACAAACTAACAACAGTGCTAACAGTGCTTCGAATGAAGTTAAAGGCAGCTAAGTGCTACTAGAGCCATCTTACAGAAAAAAACTAGACAAATTTTTTGGCCAACCCAGTAATTACGCAGATAAATACACAACTGCAAGTTGTACTGGCAGGGAGATGGTTTCTATATGTCAATATAGTAGTACGTTTTGCCTACTCAGTTTTGGTAATCCCACTTCTGTGCCCAGGAATCCAGGAAAATGCTCACAAGATAAACACCAAGTGAAAAGGGGAGGATCTGAAAATTTCTGTGGAGAATGATTACTCAGGAACAACTTCTGCTCCTCCTTTTTCTCCTTCTTCAGTAGCTGTATTTATTCATCTACTTATTTATCTGTCTTCTGGTTCTATGGACATATATTAATAACTGATGTACAGCGCCGTATACATTTAAGGTGTCAGCATGATGGTTTGACTTACACACATCGTGCAAATTAGGGACCGTCCATCAGCTTATGTAGATACAAAAGTAAAGGAACAGAAAAAGTGTTTTTCCTTGTGATGAGAACTCTACAATTTGTTCTTAACCACTTTCATATGTAACACACAGCATTGTTAATAGCATTTATCATGCTCTACATTAATCCCTAATACTTACTTATAAGGAATTTTGTACCTTTCGCCTGTCTTCATCCAATTTCTCCTTCCCCCACCCCTACTTCTGGTAGCATAAATCTGATATCTTTTCCTATGAGTTTGTTTGCCTTTTGAGGTTTAATGGACCTATGACACTATGTTAGTTCCCGACACACAACACAGTGATCCAGTATCTCTATACATTTCAAGATAATCCCCACGATGATTCTAGCTATGATCTGTCACCACACTAAGATATTACATAATATTGACTATTCCCCACACTGTGTATTTCTTTCCTGTCACTCATTTATTTTGCAAGTGGAAGTTTGTACCAGAGATGCTTCTTCTTGGAACTTAGGGCTGGACCTGACATCAGCTGGGTCATGGGGCAGGAGGTGGTGTCATGCAAGGGGAAAAAAAAAGACAAAAAGAACAGGCAATGCAGTAGCAAGGAGACTCTCAGCAACTAGAGTGTGGTTTCTAAACACCGATCTCTGATAAAAGGAAATCCTGGCTTTTGGGAGAAATGGCTGATTGTATGGTGAGGGCAGGGAGAAGACAGGATGACCCGGGAGTGTCTGATAGCACCAGGCAGTAAGGAAGTGCTCAGAGAAAGGACTAATGAGGCTATGACAAAGGGTCCCAAGAGCCAGACTGGAGGAGCTCCCAAGCTGGAAGAACTTGAGCAACTAATAATGTAGTACTAGCTTATAGTCAAAGTATAAAATAAATATACATGAGTCCATACTGACATAAATAATTGAATAAACAAATGGGGAGAGGGTCTTCCCTGGTGGTCCAGTGGCTAAGAATTTGCCTGCCAATGTAGATGACACAAGTTTGATCCCTGATCTAGGAAGACTCCACATGCTGGGGAGCACCTAAGCCCACGAGCCACACCTACTGAGCCTGCACTCTAGAGCCGGAGTTCTGTAACGAGAGAAGCCACCGCGATGAGAAGCCCACACGCGGCAACAAAGAGTCGCCACCACCCACTGCAACTAGAGAAAGCCCCGGTGCAGCAACGAGACTCAGCGCAACCAAAATAAATGAAATAAAATAACTAAACGGGAGGAGGGACACTTTTTTTTTTTTTAATAATGACTTCATTTGTGTATTTATTTTTGGCTGCCCGGGGTCTCTTTTGCTGAGCCAGGGCTTTCTCTCCTTGCAGTGCACAGGCTTTTCACTGCGGTGTCTTCTCTGGTTGCAGAGCAGGGGCTCCAGAGCTCAGGCTCAGTAGCTGTGGCACGCGGGCTTGGTTACTCTGCATCACGGGGAATCTTCCCAGGCTAGGGACTGAACCCGTGTCCCCTGCATTGGCACAGGCGGATCCTTAGCCACTGGACCACCAGGGAAGCCCAAGACAAATCTTTCTTATAGAAGAAGTCCAAATAATTTATTTGGATGCTGCACCCCAGCGGTTAAGGTTAACATCACAGTGAGAAGTCATGTGGATATGTCATGTACGCCCCAGAGGATGTGATGAGAAGGGCACCTCACCTGGGAAGTAACCTCCCCTAAAATTCATAACTCCAGTGTAGCCATAGGAAGACATCAGAAAACAGCAACAACGATAACAAATTGAGGGACAATATCTGCCGAGTACTCTTCAAGACAATCAAGGTTATAAAAACAGAGTAAGACAAAAGTTGAGAAAGTGTCACAGATGGAATCATCATGACTAAAGGCAACATGGAATGTTTGTTGTGATCCTGGACCGAAGAAGGACATCAGTGAGAAAACAGATAAAATTCAAATAAATCTGTAGTTCAGTTTGCAGCAATGCAGCAATGTTGGTTTCTGAGTTTTGACAAATGCACCCTGGTAACATGAGATGCTACCAACAGGGGAATTTGAAATTAGCTGAGGGATATATGGGAAATCTCTACTATTTTTGCAACTTTATTGTAAATCAAAAATTAAACAAACAAACCACCAAACACTCTCAAGCAGCATAAAGAGTAGAAAGAACACTGAAAAATGTTAGTTATATTTGGGTGGTGAGAAAAGAATGTCCTCTTTTTATTTGTCAAATGTCTTTTTATTTTATTTTAAACTTTGCTTATGATTTCTGACTAGAAGTCTTCTGTTACTCTCATAGTGACAAAAACTGAAATAAAGCATTTGCACAGTATCTATATTATCTCACTTAATTCTCACAACCAGCTCAGAAAATATTCTTTCTTCCATTTTACATGTAAGGAAGTGAAAACTCAAAATCAAAGTGATTTGCCTAAAATTATACAACAAGCAAGAGAAGGAGCTGGAATTTGAACCTAAGTTGGTCTAACTGCTGAGGGACGGGGAGATGGATATCCTTATCCATCTCTCTGCAGTCACTAGAAATAGTTGGTCTCTGTCCTAAGCAGATTTCTCTTTAGTCCAAGAAAGAATTTTTCAGGAGAATTGTTCAGAGGGAAGGAGCATCCTGGAAAGTTAATGAATTCCCTGTCGGTCGAGGACTGTGAAATGTCCCTGAGAGGGATTCAGGAGACCTGATGCTTTATCTTTCTCCTCAAACCCAAAGGGCGGGGCTGTATCCCTCTTGTGAGACTCAGAACTGGACTAGGAGTTCTGATTGACCAGGGCAGGGGATGTTGGGGAGTGTGTGGTGGAATAACAAGGGTGTAGGGGGCGGGGGGAAGTAGCAGATTTCTCCTTCATCTTCTTCCTCCTTCCCCCTTCCACGATGGAGTACATCACTGAAGCCTAGGCACATGGGGACCAGCTTTTATTTACTCAGAGCCTCCCAGGACGGAGGTTCATGACATTATACAGGAGACAGTGATCAAAACCATCCCCAAGGAAAAGAAAGGTGAAAAGGCAAAATGGTTGTCTGACAAGGCCTTACAAATAGCTGAGAAAAGAAGAGAAGCTAAAGGCAAAGGAGAAAAGGAAAGATATACCCATTTGAATGCAGAGTTTCAAAGAATAGCAAGGAGAGATAAGAAAGCCTTCCTCAGTGATCAGTGCAAAGAAATAGAGGAAAATAATAGGATGGGAAAAACTAGAATCTCTTCAAGAAAATCAGAGATACCAAGGGAACATTTCATGCAAAGATGGGCTCATAAAGGACAGAAATGGTATGGACCTAGTCTATGGGGTTACACATAGTCGGACACGACTGAAGTGACTTAGCAGCAGCAGCAGCAACAGAAGCAGAAGATATTAAGAACTGGCAAGAATACACAGAAGAACTATACAAAAAAGATCTTCATGACCCAGATAACCATGGTGGTGTGATCATTCACCTAGAGCCAGACATCCTGGAATATGAAGTCAAGTGGGCCTTAGAAAGCATCACTATGAACAAAGCTAGTGGAGGTGATGGAATTTCAGTTGAGCTATTTCAAATCCTGAAAGATGATGCTGTGAAAGTGCTGCACTCAGTATGCCAGCAAATCTTGAAAACTCAGCAGTGGCCGCAGGACTGGAAAAGGTCAGTTTCCAATCCAATCCCAAAGAAAGGCAATGCCAAAGAATGTTCAAACTACCGCACAGTTGCATTCATCTCACATGCTAGTAAAGTAATGCTCAAAATTCTCCAAGCCAGGCTTCAACAAAGCATGAACCGTGAACTTCCAGATATTCAAGCTGGATTTAGAAAAGGCAGAGGAACCAGAAATCAAATTGCCAACATCCGCTGGATCATCAAAAATGCAAGAGAGTTCCAGAAAAACATCTACTTCTGCTTTATTGACTATGCCAAAGCCTTTGTGTGGACCACAACAAACTGAAAAATTCTTAAAGATATGAGAATACCAGACCACCTGACCTGCCTCCTGAGAAATCTGTATGCAGGTCAAGAAGCAACAGTTAGATCTGGACATGGAACAAAAGACTGGTTCCAAATAGGAAAAGGAGTACATCAAAGCTATATATTGTCATCCTGCTTATTTAACTTCTATGCAGGGTACATCATGAGAAATGCTGGACTGGATGAAGCACAAGCTGGAATCAAGATTGCTGGGAGAAATATCAATAACCTTAGATATGCAGATGACCACCCATATGGCAGAAAGTGATGAGCCTCTTGAAAGTGAAAGAGGAGAGTGAAAAAATTGGCTTAAAACTCAACATTCAGAAAACAAGATCATGGCATCCGGTCCCATCACTTCATGGCAAATAGATGGGGAAACAATGGATACATGAGAGACTTTATTTTGGGGGGCTCCAAAATCACTGCAGATGGTGACTGAAGCCATGAAATTAAAAGACGCTCCTTGGAAGAAAAGCTATGACCAACCTAGACAACATATTAAAAAGCACAGACATTACTTTACTGACAAGAGCCCCTCTAGTCAAAGCTATTGTTTTTCCAGTAGTCATGTATGGATGTCCAAGTTGGACTGTAAAGAAAGCTGAGCACAGAATTGATGCTTTTGAACTGTGGCCCTGGAGAAGACTCTTGAGAGTCCCTTGGACTGCAAGGAGATCCAACCTGTCCATCCTAGAGGAAACAGGTCCTGAATATTCATTGGAAGGACTGATGTTGAAGCTGAAACTCCAATACTTTGGCCACCTGATGCGAAGAACTAACTCATTTGCAAAGACCCTGATGCTGGGAATGATTGAAGGTGGGAGGAGAAAGGGACGACAGAGGATGAGATGGCTGGATGGCATCACGGACGCGATGGACATGAGTTTGAGTAAGCTCCGGGGGGTTGGTGATGGACAGGGAGGCCTGGCCTGCTGCAGTCCATGGGATCGCAAAGAGACACGTGTGAGCGACTGGACTGGAACTGAACTCCCCGGTGTCAGGTCCTGGTCTTGACCTTCTACAATAGCGCCACGAGTGTGAGAGGTGGGTACTGCAACCCCCGTGTAGAGACCGGGGAACTAGGGCCGGCAGGGGAGGGTGGGTGTCCTGGAACGCCCCTGGGCTGGGTGTCCTGGAACGCCCCTGGGCGGGGCCTCCGGCTACCCGACCCCGCTGGGCCGGCCCGGGCTGGACTGCGCGCAGGCAGCTCAGTCCGCGTCCAGCGAGCCGCACGGGTAATGGAGCCGGTGTCGCTGCAGGACTTCGTGTGCGCCCTGGACCCCGCCTCCCTCCCGCGTGTGCTGCGGGTCTGCTCGGGGGTCTACTTCCAGGGTGAGTGAAGGGCCGAGACCCTCCGACCCCACGGCCCCGCCGCGGACCGGCTCTCCCCGACGTTGGAAACCTGGGGCCTGCTCCCCAACTTCTCGGGGCTACGGCTTTTGCCTCCGTGGAGTGGAGGCGGGGTGGGGGGTCGCTGATTGCCTCGCAGGGTGGCGATGGGAAGTCACTGAGCTCAGACACTCAGGTGGGTGGAACCGAGCCAAGCTGGGCTGGAACGTCGGGAGCCTTGCAGGAGGTCCGACCGTGCGGGCTCTCGGCACTCAGGCGCTGGCGACGCGGAGCTGTGGCTTGATGATTCTGCAGCGGCAGGTCAGCCCTCCCCTCCGTGTACCCTCCGCTGCCCCACTTTGACACCTGTCTATGTGTCCTATTCTTCGGTCCCTCCAATCCCGCCTTTGCCCCTCTGCTCGGCATTGGGCAGTACTTGATTCGACCAGCTCTTCGGTCGCAGCGGAAATGACTCCTCCGGGAAGCCCTCCTGGCTCCTTGCACGCCCGCACATTTGCCCACCTGGCCGCAGCCCGCCTGGTTCACAGGGGTGGTGCACAGCTGGGGCGTCCTCAATAGTCATTGCTCGAAAGATCTAGAGGGGAAGAATTGACAGGCCGTGAAGGTGCAGAGAGAGGCGGCAGCTCTGAGCGGGGGCGGGCGGGAGGAACTGTGGGCGGCTGAGTCGGGAAGGAGGAGGCGGCGGAGAGAGGGAAGCGAGAATCTGGGTGGGGTGGGGGAGGCTCCTTCCTTAGAGAGCAAACTCCGCCCGAGTGCCCTGACCCATCCTGTTCCTTCCAACTGCTCCCTTGCTCCGCACAGGAAAGCGATCTGAGGCTCCAAGTGGGGTCACAGATCAAGGGTGAGACACCTGGAGGGCCACCGGGGGCAGGACCCGCCGCCAGGCCTGCTTGGGACTCTGAGGGATCTGGGTTCAAATCTCACTCTTCTTGTCTCTGGGGGCTTCCTGCAGGCATCTGTACTGTTTACGATCCTCTGGACTGCCCCCCCCCCCCCCCCCCCCCCCCCCCCCCTCCCCCCCTC
>SJXQ01003891.1:138376-174753 GCA_006408695.1 Aepyceros melampus | reverse complement strand
CCCTACCCCGGGAAGCGGGAAGTGGAGGAAGTAAGAAGAGAAGAACCTGACAGTGGAAGCGTGGGGGTGGGGGTGAGCTGGAGAAGGGCCCGTGGTGATCTTGGTGGGACAGGTGGCCCTGGTCTCTGCGAGGTTCAAAGCCCCAGATTGGAGGCAGACATCCAGGCCCGAGTCCTGGTAATGCCTTTGATTACCTGATCATCTTGGGCTGCCCATTCATCCTTGCCAAGTCTTGGCAAGTCCTTATATGGGAAAAAGAAAGCCCTTTCCTCCAAGGACAGTCATGGGTCTTGAGCATGGTGATACCCCTGCAGTACTGGGCACAGCAGCGGGCATCGAGTCCGTCTGCAGCACCAAGGCTGTTCTTACCAGCCCCAAGGGTCTGGAGCCTGAACTGTGTGTTGGAGCCTGCGTGTATTTTCCTGGGGGCCCTGTTGGGGCTGCCCTCGCTGTGTGGTAGAGTCAGGTGGCCGTGAGCTTTGCCCACCTGCACTGGTCTGCCCTTCGTTCAGCAGGATGGCGGGGCGGGGGCCTATGCAGTGCCCGAGTGGAGAGATCTTTATCAAGTACCGTCCATGTTCTGGATGCTGCTTTCAGCTCTTGAAACCAGGAAAAGTGGGGCTGCTGTGCTTGAGAGTGGGGACCCGGAACCCTGCCTACAGGGCCCACCCTCTCAGTGGCCCGCCATTCTCTCCTGTGCTTCCTTTAAAAACAAGTCATTTGAAGACGAAAGTGCCAGGGTGGGTGTTTGGCTCTGTGTGATCTCAGAGCCTCTCTAGGCTTGACTTTGCAGCTAAGGGAATTGGGCTTCTCTCGTGGCTCAGATGGTAAAGAATCCACCTGCAATGCAGGAGACCTGAGTTCGATCCCTGGGTGGGGAAGGTCCCCTGGAGGAGGGCATGGCCACCACTCCAGTTTTCTTGCCTGGAGAATCTCATGGACAGAGGAGCCCGGCAGGCTAACAGTCCATAGGGTCCCAAAGGGTTGGACACGACTGAAGCGACTTACCACGCAATAAGGGAATTGGGATTTACTGGGTGGTTTATTCATTCATGACTTACACACTCTGTTCGAGGCTGGGCCTGTGCTGGGGAGGCTGGATCAGTCCTGCTGTCTGAGTTAAGTAAGTTCCAGAGGCTGGGGGCTGTGACCACAGAGGGGTACAGTCAGTGCTAAACGCAGGCAAAGCGGCACCGATGCTGCCTGAGGACAGCTGAGCCCATGGGTGCTGGGCAGGGAAGACAGGGAAGGGCATTCCAGGTGGCGGGAACAGTGTGGGCAAAGGTGTGGTGTGTGGCGTCTTGCAGGAACAGAGCCCTGGCCCCCAGTGACTGGGATTTGCTGAATGGGCGAAACCGAGCTTGCTGTGTCTCCGCAGGCTCCATCTACGAGATCTCTGGGAACGAGTGCTGCCTCTCCACAGGAGACTTGATCAAGGTCACCCATATTCGCCTCCAAAAGGTTGTCTGTGAGAACCCGGGGACAGGCCAGACCACCGAGCTCGCTCCCAATTTCCAGGGTAAGGCGGGCACCTCTGCCTCCCTGAGTGCCCCAGAACCCTCCAGGCACACTCTCGGACCCACTGGGCCCCCCGCACACACACCCAGCCCTCTAGGTTGCCCCCCACGGCCCTCACATCCACCGCCGCACAGCCCCAAGGCGCCGATGACCCCCGAGCGCTCTGACGGTGCCCCGAGCCGGCGTGGCTGTGTGCTCTCCTTGTCCAGCTCTGATGGCGTCTGCCTCTTGGTGGGGACTTTTTCTGTTTTGTGTCTTTGTCCATGTGCTTGTTTTCATCTTTGTTCCCACATTCACTCACCAAACATTTATGGACCCTTGCTGCGCACAGGCCTTGTGCTAGGGGCTGGGGTGGGTGCGCTCAGGATGAATTAGATACAGCCTCCTCCGGTGGGGAGCTTCCAGGATGGCGGGAGCAGGACAGCAGAGGTAGGCACCCGTTTAGAGAGGGCCCTGGGCGCGAGGGGCCTGCCTCAGAGGTCTGTGCAGGCTTCCTGGGGGAGGTGGCACCTGAGCTGGACCAAAGATCCCAGCTACAGGCAGCGTGGTGGACCACAGGCCCAGACGCTGAAACCAGCAACCTGGATGGGAATTCCCAGGTCTGCCAGCTGCTAGCCGTGGCCGTGGTGAGTTCCCCTGGTCTCTCTGCCTCAGCTCCGTCTTCTGTAATGAGGCAGTCAGGCTTGATGGCATCATCTACTCAATGGACATGACTTTGAGCAAACTCCGGGAGATAGTGAAGGACAGGAAAGCCTGGTGTGCTGCAGTCCACGGGAGTGGCAAACAGTCAGACACGACTGAGCGACTGAACAAGGTTGATGTGAGCATTAAATGAGTTGCCACGTACGATGCGATTAGAACAAGGCTGGGCTCAGAGCAGGCGCCCTCTGAGGGCTTGTTCTCAGTATGCTTTCCTGATTTTAATCCCTGAAGTACAGTTTTGTGAGTGAATGTTTTTGTTTCTTAGGAGATACACCAAATATTAGGAGTAATATTTAGGTATAACGGGGCATCAGGTCTATAAGGGGCCTGGTGAGGGCATGGGTTCCGGGTGAGGGGCAAGAGGTGGGGAGATGAGTGGAAGCTAGACCACTGGGGGCGCTTGTGTGGGGGCACCGATCCATTTCAGTCTTTATTTTGAAGGCATTAAGCAGCCAAAGAGGGTTTTAAAAAGGGAAGTGATATGTTTTGTTTTCTATTTTGAGGATTTTTTAAAAACTTGAAATAATTTCAGACTTACAGAAGACTTTCTAGAATTCCTATATACTGTTTATCCAGATTCACCAATTATTAAGCATTTTGTTACATTTGTTTTCTCTCTCTGTATATTATATATACATATACATACATATGAACATATATTACTATTATATGTGTATATATATATAATCTTTTTATATATCTATCTCTGTGTGTGTATATATATATATATCTTTCCCAAACCATTTGAGAGTAAGTCACAGACATGATGCCCTATTACATATTACTAACATGTAAATGTTAGTAATATTACTAATTATTACTAATTAGTAATAACTAAATACTACTCCTAATATTCAGTTTATCTCCTGGAAAACAAAGGCGTTCACTCACAAAGCTGTAGTTGAGTGATTAAATTCAGAAAATCTAGTATTGATACTACTATTTAACCCCCAGTCTGTATTCAAATTTCACCAGCTGCCCTATAATATCCTTGATAGTCTGGTGTTTGCCTTGATTCAGAATCCAACCCCAGATCACACATGACATTCAGTTTGGCCTCCTTTAGTCTCTTTCAGGCTGAAATAGTTCCTCCACCTGCCTTTGCCTTGATATCAATGTTGTTTGAACAGTCCAGATCAGTTCTTTTGCAGAATGTCCTTCAGACCGAGTTTGTGTGGTGTTTTCCTTGAATAGATTTGTGTGGGGGGTTTTGGGCAGGAAAATGCTAGAAGTGATATTACCTCCAGGCATGAGGTATCTTAGGCCAATCTGGTAGCAGAAGAATGGACAGGGCGGCGGGAGGAAGGGGAAAAGTGTGGTCAGAGGTCATTTGACCAGTAGCTCTTAGGTTTCTAGTTTGGGAGGGACAGTGGTGCTCGCCCACCCAGGACAGGTTGATGGGAGCTGGTGTGTGGAAACAGCAGTGCTGAGGCGTCTGGAGGCAAAGATGGAAAACTTTAGAGGCAGGAGGGGCTGGGAGGCGAGAAAATGTGGCAGTCAGTGTGTCTGTCCTGTTCTGTTTCTGGTGACAATCCCTCTGTGTCTGTGTGGGAAGAGACCGTCCCTAGCCCTGCCCCTCGCTGTCCATTCGCACACGGTCACTTGCTGCCTCTAGTCCCTCAGCCTTGCAGCCCAGATATGCCAACGCTGGCCCACCTTTGACCCCTGTCCTTGGGATTCTGCCTGGTTCTTTGCAGCCAGATCTGGGTTGGGGTTCACAGTTCATGGCCCTAGGCTGAGCAAAAGCCTGCCCACCCTGAAACCCCCTGCTGTGCCCCCACAGGCCACTTCACCCCCCTCACCAGCCGCCAGAGCTATGGAACCTTGGAGGAGCTGGTCTGTGCTGCAACCCAGAGCTCCAAGTCACTGCCCATCCGCTTCATGTCGACCCACAGAATCGCCACCAAGGCCAGGGTGGTGCCTCAAGAGCAGCCCCTCAAGCTGGAGGCCGTGGAGATGCACCAGGGGGCCTGCTGTGCCCGCTGCGTGCTGGACTCCGGGGCCCAGCAGGTCGTTCTGCACCTGCCCTTGTCCCAGCAGGGGCCCTTCTGGAAACTGGAGCCCGGGCCCCCTCGGACCCTGCTCCAGGTGCTGCAGGACCCCACCGTGAGGGACAGCCTCCTCACCTGCTCCGCCTTCCCCGGGCGCTCTCTGACCTTGAAGCCCCAGTATGAGGTGGAAGCCATCATGCGCCGTGAGTCCCGGGCAGGAGGATGGGTGAGAGGCGGGAGGGACAGCGGGGTCCCAGGGGAGCTGCTTGATGGAGATGCCCCCTCCCTATGGATAAACCAGGGATTCTGGGTGGTTTACCTGGTATATACAATGTAACGGAGTAAAGATTCCCCAGCAGTGGAAGTTGGGTGCAAAAGGAGACAGGAAAACAGGTAACTTGAGTGAAATCCCATATAGTTTATAAAATTGGGCAAAAGTTGGATTGTGCGCTTGTCCACTGCTAGTACAAAGAAACAGTGTTACAAGTGAAACCTTGAGCCTTTGCTCTGGAGAAATGTATCTTCCTGTTTCTGGGAGGGCAGGATTGTTGGTGAAGGGCCTCCAGGCTGGGAAGGCGCTGTCTGGCTGAGTCCCTCGGCTGTTTCATAGGTCATTTCTTAGGCGGGCTGGTGGCTGCACACAGAGGGTTGGAGAAGCAGAGGCAGAACCTGCCGGGTCTGGCTGGTCGGAGGCCACGCTGGAGCAAAGGCAGAAGAATGGGTGTATATGTCGAGGTTCCCAGGGCACCCCCACCCCATTCTTCTACCTCCACTCAGGCTTGGCTCCAACTGGGCAGACCTCTGCCTCATCAACCCTGCTTTGGATGCTCCCAGAAGCCTCACTGAGGACTGTCTTAAGAAACAACCTATGCTTTATTTAGTAGTTTGTTTTTTTAAATAACTAGTTGGCTGCCCTGAAGAATAAGGCAGCTCAGGTAATCTAGAAAACATTCTAAAGGAAAGAAAAAAAAAAAATATATATATATATAATGAGCCCACATTTGCCCATCTCCCAGCTTCAACCAGTTATCAGCTCATCTGGCACAGAGCAAAAATCTCAACCATGTGACCGAGGGAAGTCACCACCACTCCTCGGAGTCTCAGTGTTCTCATCTGCAAAATGGGAACATTCCCTGTTCTGACTTCCATGTGATATGACTCACACAACACAGTGGGTAGGCCAGTTTTCCTCATTCTCTTAGAGTTTCTGCACTTGGCACTTTCAGGACCAGGGCAGGATGTTGTCCAAAGTCACGCAGTCAGTGTTTTTCTTGATTTATCTATTCAAATCCAGAAAGGATTTTGAAAGACAGTTTATATTCAAAATTATCTTCAAATTATATACAATTTGAATATATACAGTTTGTATATATTCAATTATGTACAGTTTGTATATATTCAATTATATTAAAAATTCAATTAAAATTTTAAAAGTAAGCTGACTGGATATTCAGTGATATTAAGGAATTACCAAATTATTTCAATGTGATCATTGCCTAGTTGTTACTAAAATTTTAATTATCCCTTCTTTTAGCAGTACACACTGAAATGATCACAGATGGCAAGATATGATTATTCTGATTCAAAGTAACCCAGTGGAGAGGGAATGGATAGATGGGGGTATAAATGAAAGAAGATGAGCCACGGGTTTAAATGTTGAAGCTGGGTGATAGGTACATAAGGGTTCACAACACTATTCTACTTTTGTAAACATTTAACACTTTCTATAATAACTATTAATTTTTTTAAGAGTTTTTTTAAAATTTTTAATTTAAAAAGTCTATTGAATTGGTTACAATATTGCTTTCCTTAATGTTTTGGGTTTTTTGGCCGCTAGGCATGCATGTAGGGGTCTTAGTTCCCTGACCAGGGGTCAAACGCACACCCACTGTATTGGAAGGCGAAGTCTTAGCCACTGGGCCACCAGGGAAGTCCCTATAATAACTTTTTAAAAAGAGGTAGAAGGAAAGGAGTGGGTGAGGAAGCTGGCACAATAGGCAAATGCTGGTAGGAAGGAAAAGACGGAGACAGGCAGGAGGTCAGCAGGCCCAGACCTCTGAGGGGAGGAGGGCGTGGGCCCCGGCTGACCTCTCCCCTCCACAGTGCGCAGGACCGTCGTCAAGATCCCCTCCACCCTGGAGGTCGACGTGGAGGACGTCACCGCCTCCTCGCAGCACATTCACTTCATACAACCGCTGCTGCTGAGCGAGGCCCTGGCCCGGGGAGGCCCCTTCCCCCTGGCCACAGAGATCCTGGAAGTTCCGCAGGAGTCCCCCAGCTTCCTCAGCCCGTGGCTGAGCTCCTTACATAAGGGCCAGCGGCTCTGCCTCCATGGCGTGGCTTCGCCGCCCTGGCGGTTCCTGGCCTCGACCAGGGGCCGGAAGGTGCCCAGACACTTCATGATCTCCGGGGCCTACCGGGGCAAGCTGCGCCGGCGGCCCAGAGAGTTCCCCACGGCCTACGACCTCCTGGGTGCTCTCCAGCCGGGCCAGCCGCTCCGGATCGTGACCACAAAGGACTGTGAGGGAGATGTGCTGGAGAGCCTGGGGTTTGCGTCCCTGGCTGTGGGTGACAGGCTGGAGGTGCTGGGGTCTGGCCAGGCCCTTGGGCAACATGAAAGGGACATAGATGTCTTGGTGTGTCAGCGGCTAGGTGAGCAGACTGGGGAGGAAGATGCTGGGGAGGATGAAGAGGTGGAGGACCAAGAACAGATTCTGCTGCCCCTCTACTTCTCTGGCGGCTTTGTGGAGGAGCTGAGCGATGGCCGGCGCTACAGCCTGCAGGACCTGACTGCCCAGTTCTCACTGCCCTGTGAGGTCAAGGTGGTGCCAAGGACCCCAGGTACCCTGCCGACCCTCTGCCCTCCTTCCCGGGCCTGCAGCTGGAGGAGAAGATCCTGGAACCCTTCTTGGTGGTCAGCCTGGACTCCGACCCCGAGATGTGCTTCGAGATCCCTCCCCGGTGGCTGGACCTGACTGTCGTGGAGGTCAAGGAGCTGCCGGGCCAGCCATCTGGGGCCCTCCCCATGGCCACAGTGGAGGAGCTGACGGAGGCCTTCTACTATCGCCTGCGGAAGCTTCCAGCCTTCGAGAGTCAAGCTCCCCCGCCCAGGCCTCCAAAGAGTAAGGGCCTCAGTGAGCAGAAGCAGCAGATGAGCAAGGAGAAAGGCCTCAAGGTACCAAGAGAACCCCAGCGGGCAGGGGTCCCTCTGTTGGGGTCATTTGAGTCCTGCTGTTCCTTCTTTGTCTGGCGTCGCACTTCTCTTCCTGTCGTAGGGAACCTGCGCTTTATAAACACACACACCCGGTACCTACTATTCCATCCTGACCATCTTGACATCAGTGTGATTATCTGTATTTTATGGTTGAGAAAATAAGGTCTCAGAGACTCTGAGATGCGCCCCAAGTTACACAGTTCAGGGGCCCTGAACTGGAGCATAGCATTGTGACTCCACGGTCACGGGGCTCTTCCTGTCTCTGCTAACCCTGCTGTCACTCCCCAGCTCACGCTGCAGCATTTTTCACCTGAACCGTTGGAGCAGCCTCTTCAACCCCTCCCCACTGATATTGGAATGGCCTCCCACATCTCTCCTGGTCACTGAGGGGCCTCAGCCCCATCTAAACCCTTCAGTGGCTCCCCGTTGCTGGGGGCGATGGAATCTCTTAACATGGTATCCAGGGTCCTTTAGAGCTGACTTCAGCCTCGCCTTCCCAGGCCTGTTTTCCGTGTCAGCAGCCCACGCTCCAACTCCTGACGCTTCCTCAATATGCCAAGATTCCCGTCTCAGCACTTCACGCAAGCCAGTCTTTTTGCCAGGAATGTTCTTCCTCCTTTCAGACTCCTGGGCAAGCTCTGCTTAGATTTCTTCCGAGGCAGTGACAGTCCTTCCTTGTCTGTATGCACACTGCATGCTGTATGTAGCCTGGAGGTGGGGGGCTGTGTCGGTTTTTTTTGGCTGCGCTGGGTCTTCACTGCTGTGCGCACTCGCTCTAGTTGCAGCGAGCGGGGGCTACTCGAGTTGTGGTGTGTGGATTTCTCTTGTTGCCGAGCATGGGCTCCAGGCTTAGCCATCTTTCAGAATCTTCCCAGACCAGGGATTGAACCCGTGTCCCCTGCGTTGGAGGCTGATTCTTAACCACTGGACCACCAGGGACGTCCAGTCATGAAGTTTTAATCAGTTGTATTTGGTCTCTTGGGCTAGAACAAGAGTTCTGTGGGACAGGCTCCGCCGACTCCAAGGCAGGCAGAGAAAGTGAGAAAAACTTTCTCCGGACAAAAACTCACTGCCAATGAGTCTGAACGGAACCAGACTGAATCACAACAAGGGGGAAAGAACCGCAGAGTCAGAAACACTAAGTTCACATCCCAGCTTCCTCACTCTGCAGCCTGTACCCCTGCTCTGGGCACGTTTCCTCACCAGTGAGCCTGAGAGGATGCTGCTAATTCTCAGTGCGGTTTTGTTAGCCTCAGTTGGTAAAGAATCCGCCTGCAATGCAGAAGACCCTGGTTCAATTCCGGGGTCGGGAAGATCCACTGGAGAAGGGATAGGCTACCCGCTCCAGTATTCTTGGGCTTCCCTGTGGCTCAGCTGGGAAAGAATCCACCTGCAATGCAGAGATCCGGGTTCGACGCCCTAGGTTGGGAAGATCCCCTGGAGAAGGGAAAGGCTACCCACTCCAGTATTCTGGCCTGGAGAATTCCATGGACTACATAGTCCATGGGGTCACAAACAGTCGGACACCACTGAGTCACTTCCACTTTCACTCGTTGGGCGCTTACTCTGGGGCAGGCACCTTATATGCAGCCCCACCCAGCCCTCATGACCTCCCTGAGGTGGGCACTGGCAGTTCTTTTTACAGTTGAGAAAACAAGGGCACAGAGTGGTAAAGGAGTTTACCTGAGATCACACAGTTAGAGCTTCCCCAATGACTCAGCAGGTAAGGAACCCACCTGCCATGCAGGAGACATAGGAGACTCTGGTTTGGGGAGATTGGGGAGATCCCCTGGAGGAGGGCATGGCAACCCACTTCAGTATTCTTGCCTGAAAAATCCCATGGACAGTGGAGCCTGGAGGGCTACAGCCAAAAGGGTCACGAAGAGTCGGACATGACTGAGCGACTCAGCACACACACATGCACACACACACAGCTGGCAAGTGGCAGGCTGGGGGCTGAAACTGGGTCTGACCACATGGCCTGAGCACCTACCTGCCATGCTTTGCTGAGAAGGGGTGTTGGGGCGCAGGGGAGAATGAGTTGTATAAAAAGCACTTTGTAAACTGTTAACAAGCCTATTATTTTGGGGTGTGGAGAGACTTGTATTTGTACTATGTGGGGAGGTAGTGGGATGGTGGTAAAAGTTAAAAAACGACCCCGAGCCATCTCAGCCCTAGAAGGGACTCATATCTGTGGGGCAGCGGGTAGGGTAGCTGTTTTCTGCCAAGAATCAAGAATAGACTAGGACATCTGAAACACAGGCCTGTGACAGTGCTGGAAAGAATGCGGTCCGGAGCTGGGACCTCTGCCCCAGCCTTCGTTTCTTTGGGCCCGTTTCCTGCTTGTTGTCCTGGAACCAGCAACTTTCCCTCCCTGGGCACGAGTGTTCTCTGCTGCTCACCAGGGAGCTGTGCTGTTTGCTCTTGAAAGCATGGCGGAAAAAGCAGTGGCTTTATTTTTGTTTTATTTATTTTTGGCTGCGCTGGGTCTTCATTGCCGGGCGTGGGCTTTCTCTAGTTGCGGTGTGCTTGCTTCTCACTGTGGCTGCAGTGGCATCTCTTGTTGCGGCACGTGGGCTCTAGAGCACAGACTCAGTAGTTGTGGCACACAAGCATAGTTGCCCTGTGGCGTGTGGGATCCTCCCAGGCCAGGGATCGAACCCGTGTCCCCTGCACTAGCGGCAGATTATTAACCACTGGACCACCAGGGATGTCCCGAGCAGCAGCTTTTTAGAGGTCACAGACCTGTTCTGGGTCCCAAGCTTGACCTGTCCAGAGATCCCGTGTGAGGTGTGGTATGGCACACTTTCACTGAGCCTGGTTCCTTACCTACAAACTGGGGACTCAAACAGCTCCTCAGAGAGTGAAATGGGCTGACATGCATACAGTGTTTGGCACACGGTAGGAAGGAGTTCAGTAAAAGTCCTCTTCCTTCTGGGACGCTCCTCAGCCCTGCAGTCTTGTTCTGAGGCTTTGTGACTACATTTTGTTCCTTTGGCGACAGATCTGAAGGACAATGACCAAATTCCCATGGAAAAATGCAGGGACATTCTCCTGTCTGGCCCCCAATCCCATCCTCCCTAATCCTGACCCCCCTTTCCCCTGCCAAAGAACATTTCAAATCCTTGTAGCAAAAACTCCTGGTGTTCTGAGGTGTGCTACTCTGAGAGGGAAGTTCAGAGGGGAGCAGAGGAAGTGACATTTGGAGGAAATTGCATTTTGTGGACTCTGCCACCCCGTTTCTTGAGACCTTGCTGACTTCTGCTTTTTCTCCCATGTAGTCCCCTCAAGTCTCAGAATTGCAGGAACCCCCTCCGCTGCCTAAACTCAAGACGAAGTCCTTGCCAAAGGTCACCCAGGACAAATCGGATTTATACAGTGAGGTTCCTGGCCGCAAGAAGGGCCGCAGGACCGCTGTGCCCATGACTGAAGATTCAGGTGAGTTCCCTCAGCCCCTGTTCATCTAATCCTTGCTTCTCCCCCACCCCCCACACCATTCTGCTGCTGCTTTGCCTCTGATGGCACCAGCCATACCCTCAGCAGGCCCCTGCCTGTGGACAGACCCTTCTGCAGTCCTGGTTGGATGCACAGGCTTATATGGGGTGAGCTTAGGCTGAAGGATCCTTACTGTCTTTCTCCTAGGGGCTCCAGGGCCCTGGCAAGCAAAATGACTTCACCCCCTAACTACCCTCCCCGAGGCACCGGCAAGGTTGGCAAAGTGTGCAGACACAACCAATTGTGGCTTCTGGGCTAGCAAGGACCTTAGAGCATCCAGACCAAACCGTGCCCTGTCCATGAGGTGGAAGCGCCCTAAAGAGGGGAAGCAACCTGAGGCCGAAGCGCCTTACTGACCGGGGTTCTTTTGCAGATGATGAACATGATTACGAAGAAATACTTGAGCAGTTTTCGAAAACCCTCTAGGCGCCAGAGGAAGCTTACGTCCTAACTGCTGCTTCTCAGGGAATCTGAGATACCAGCTGACAGCTACAGGCTTTTAGAGGACCTTGGACAAGACCTCTCAGAAATCAGACTGTGGACGAGGAATGGCCGTCTGGGGACTGACTAGAAACCTGCACCAGCTCCCCTCAGGTCCAGGTTCCTGCTGCCCAGAGCTGGCTTCTCTGGGCCCAGCATCTTGCATTCGGCTCTCTCAGCCTCAGAGCTTTGGTATCAAGTAGCCGACTGGGTTCTATTCAATCCTGCATCCGCAATACCAGCTGCCCCACTAGTTAGTGCAGGAAGGAATCCAAGAGACTGCCCACCTTGATGCTGGCAGCACAGTGCCTCCTGCCTCTGGGGACTCAATCCTGACCACACGCTGCAGTGGGAGTTTTTTTTAAAACATGTACCACCCCTGCTCCACTCTTGTCTCCCTCTCCCCATCCCCAGCTCTGAGCCTCTGAGGGACCAGGACTGTCTTCCTCATCTCTACAGCACCTAGCACACGAACAGCTAGAGATGACTATCCAATATTATTTTATAAAACCAGAGAATAAAAATTACATCTGAGCTTCTAGAAGAATGATAATCATGATCACTTATTAAGTTGCATCTGAGTGCCAGACTCTGCAAGCCCTATCTAAATTCTCAGCTCTCTGAGGCAAATGGCAGGATTGTCAGCAGAGGACAGGATAGACAAATAGATGGTAGGAGTCTCCAGCTGAGGTGGGAGCTGAATAGGGGGTCCAGTTTCCACTCCTGGATTCTAGGCATTACAGCTGAGTTCCTTCCTTTGCCTGCTACCATCCCTCCAGCGCTCTGGACCCATGCCACACCCCAGCATGGAGCTCTCCAGGTGACCGCTGCACGGTGACTATTGCTGCTGGGCCAGTCTCCATCCAGTACCTGGCATTCATCCTTGCCTTCACACCAGTTCCCATGCCCTCCTCCACACACAGTCTCTACTACACAGCGGACCCTGAGGAAGAGAGCACTCTGGGAAAAGCAGTAAGCAAAAAAAGTTCCTCCTGGGTACAGAACCCCTAGGGGTCAGGACCACATGCAAAATGGCAAGTTTTCACTTTCATGTCTGCATTGGATTTTGGCACCAAAGTGAGTAAGGTCACAAAAGGGAGGCAGAGGAGAGGACCACCAGTTTCCACAAAAGGGGATTTGAGTGGCCAAATGCTACCACAAGGAGAAAGGCAGTGATTTCCCAGCAGGGAGAGCTGGGCTTACAAGGAAAACATGCTTGAAAACCACACCGAATGTCTTACCAGAGCAATGGGGGCAGGCAGGGAACGGACCGAAGGCAGACACCACCCTCAGGGTGCTTGTGTCTTCCTCCCTCCATGATAAACCATGGGGCGGGGGGAGGGTATTATAATGAGGTCAGAGTCCCCCCACCATCCAGCAGTGATCTCCAAAGTGAGCGCACATGATGACTGACTGGGAAACAAGAGAATTACAGCTAACCGCGGCCCCCCCCCCGCCCCCCGTCAAAAAACCCTCAGATAACTTTACAGCTGGTCCTCTGTACATGCAGATTCAACCAACTGCGGGTATTGTGTAGTATGTACTTATTGAAAAAAATCTGAGTATAAGTGGACGCACACAGTTCAAACTGTGATGTTCTGTATTAGCAACCTTTCATATTTATTTTTAATATTTTTTCATTTTTAATTTTTGAATGTTTTGTAATATACATAACTAACACAGTAACACATATAAATAACTGTTAAATAAAGGAATGTAACTTGGAGGTACATACTCAAAAATGTATCAAGAGTTTTTAATTTCTCTCAACTTTCCCACCTGTACACCTAGAAAGACCGTCCTGAGAGGAGGCTGGACTCCTGGCTTGGCCGTGACATTGGGGATTTCTGAGAGCTTGGTCACAGTGCTGTTCCGCTGTCTCAACAGTATGCCAGGAGAACACTGCATACCCAACAGCCCAGGAGACCACAAACATCCAAAAGTGTACGTTCCCCTGGCCCGAGCAGGCAGAAGCTCTACAAGAGGCTGGGGTTTCATTCTGCTGAGGAGTGGCCTGCCTCTGCTCAGTCCCAAGGGCCTCTGTGGTGCTCGGGAACCATAGAGCTCCTGTAAGATCATGTCAATGCCAAGATGGCAGGGAACTCTATCACTGGGCAGCTACTCTGTTACTGGGAATGTGGAGTCAGCAACACCTGGGACAGCAGTCTCTTGCTTTATACTCCTGAAGTTGGCAAATGGGCCAACACAGGAGGTATTGAATAAACACTCGCTGGGTTAATGAGCAAGCAGTTTTTGATTGCTAAGTCAAATTCAAAATCCAAAGAAGAAAAAAAAGTACGAACCACTGCTCTTGTCCCCTTGCCCATTTGAGGGAGTCAGCACGGTAACTAGAAAGAGAAGTCCACCACCTATGAAAGTATTCTAGCATGCATTCCATATTCAAATGAATACATTTTTAAAAACTTGTTTTTAGCCATTGTTCTTTTAGGAAACAAGAATGGACACGCTTGCAAATGAGCATGCTGGCTGGCTGGCTTGTAAGCGTCTGCACAGCTCCCCAGGTGGGAAGTATCCTGTGAGCAGAGAGAGCAACCACATTGTTGTTGGCTGTCAGAAACCACGGCGGGGTGGGGCCTTCTCCTCACAGCTGCTGGTAGGTCTCATTTAGAAACACACTTAAAGCAGCTACAGAACTTCTATTTGCATGTTACACCTCATTAACTTACCTAAGAATTAAGTTGAGATGATAAAGTATTAATTATTGCAGCATAAAGAAATAACATTTTTACAAGTTACTTCAATAATAGAACTATTTTATTAAACATATGAACAACTTATTTTGTACAACACACATTTCTTTCTTTCCTCTGCCCCAGGAAGCCAGTGCTCTAGAATCCCATGTTTATAGAAACACACTTTTGGCAGCTACTATGACAAGGTGAAAAAAGTGCAATTCTGAAAGTAACAACACATAACCAAAGTGGGGAACAAGAAAAGGCAGAGGTGAGTGGGCCCAGTGCTGCTCATCTTCTCTCAAGAGGAAACAATTTTAGAGCAGAAACTCTTGAGCATTATTTAAGCAGTACTGCCCAACTCTCTTGGTAGTATCTCTCTTTCAATTCCATTTATCTTGATGTTGTAACTAACTAATCTGTTACTTCTTTAAGAAATTCTGCCCTAGTTATATCCTTTTCAGCGGCCCATATCACTTTGAGCTTCAAAAACAGAGTCGCTCAGTTGTGTCCGACTCTTTGCGACCCCGTGGATTGTAGACCACCAGGCTCCTCAGTCCATGGGATTTTCCAGGCATGGAAGTGGAGTGGGTTGCCGTTTCCTTCTCCAGGGGATCTTCCTGACCCAGGGATCGAACCCAGTCTCCCACATTGTAGGCAGACACTTTACTGTCTGAGCTACCAGGGAAGTCCATCAAAAACACAGAAGAGTAGTAGTAAGTTTCAAAAGGATGTCAGTTGAGATCTTTTATAGATGAAATCTACTTCCTAGAAGTCAACTCGCCAATTATATGCACAGCTGGAGACAAGAGGCTGCAAAAAAAGGTTCAACTGGAAAATATCTCGGGTACTCAATTAGATCCAGTTACTCTGCGTCTGTGGATTTAAAATGATCATCATCCACGGTGGAATAGATGTGTCCCTCGTTGCTTAGAAAATCCACAGCCAGCCTAGAAAGAAAGAAAACACCCAAATGCAGAAGATAGAAAACTGTTAGATACGGCTGAAAATGTAAATTTCCCTCATTTCCCAACTTTCTGTCTTCTTGTTTTAGTCGCTAGGTCATGTCAGACTCTTTTGTGACCCTATGGACTGTAGCCCACCAGGCTCCTCTGTTCGTGGATTTCCCAGGCAAGAATACTGGAGTAGGCTGCCATGCCCTTCTCCAGGGGATGTTCCTGACCCAGGGATCAAACGTGTGTCTCCTGGATTGGTAGGCGGATTCTTTACCAATTCACAGCCATTTTGCTCATAGAAGGCTCTTGCAGGGAGAAACATCAGTTAAATTGCAAAATTAAGGTAATCCATGGAGACAATGGTTTTAGGGCTGCCTTGGATCCCTCTCCCAGATTGTATAAAGCAAAGAAAGTAGGACCTCACCTAAATACCAGTCTAAACGAGCATCTGAAACTAGGATCTAAACGACCTGAACTAGGTCCTTTAGCTTGCACATAATGTTTCCTAGTAGAGATAGCTATTTAAAAAAAAAAGCTCCTCATCCATCCATGGGCCCTCCAATTTCCCTCTGGGAAATAAAGTTGCAGGAAGGAAAGAAAAGGTCTTCCAGAAATGGTTTTAAGGCCTTCAGGGAGAAATATCAATAACCTCAGATATGCAGATGACACCACCCTTATGGCAGAAAGTGAAGAGGAACTCAAAAGCCTCTTGATGAAAGTGAAAGAGGAGAGTGAAAAAGTTGGCTTAAAGCTCAACATTCAGAAAACTAATAAGATCATGGCATCTGGTCCCATCACTTCATGGGAAATAGATGGGGAAACAGTGGAAATAGTGTGGAAATAGTGTCAGACTTTATTTTGGGGGGCTCCAAAATCACTTTAGATGGTGACTGCAGCCATGAAATTAAAAGACGCTTACTCCTTGGAAGGAAAGTTATGACCAACCTAGATAACATATTAAAAAGCAGAGACATTATTTTACCAACAAAGGTCTGTCTAGTCAAGGCTACAGTTTTTCCATTAGTCATGTATGGATGTGAGAGTTGGACTATGAAGAAAGCTGAGCACCAAAGAATTGATGCTTTTGAACTATGGTGTTGGAGAAGACTCTTGAGAGTCCCTGGACTGCAAGGAGATCCAACCGGTCCATTCTGAAGATCAGCCCTGGGATTTCTTTGGAAGGACTGAGCTGAAGCTGAAACTCCAATACTTTGGCCACCTGATGTGAAGAGTTCACTCACTGGAAAAGACCCTAATGCTGGGAAAGACTGAGGGCAGGAGAAGGGGATGACAGAGGATGAGATGGCTGGATGGCATCACCGACTCGATGGACATGAGTTTGAGTGAACTCTGGGAGTTGGTGATGGACAGGGAGGCCTGGCATGCTGCGATTCATGGGATCGCAAAGAGTCGGACACGGACTGAGCGACTGAACTGCACTGAACTGGGTCAGTGTCAGTATCATATTTAATAACAGTAACTTAGAAAGCACCTACTATTGTGACCGCCATTCTGCACCTCATCATAACAGTAACTTTCTTTTCCAACTTTTAAATGTTTTAATTTACTTTAAAGTTAAACCCAAGACACACTGTAGAAATCCACTGAGAAATGTTTCAGGCTGAACACGTTTCCCCTTAGTCTTCAACAGAGCATGTACATGTCAGTTTCATTTTACAATCACTGCAGTCCCCCCCACTGCACCAAGATCACCTCCACTCTGTGTGGCAGCGCAAGTGTTCTTAGTTATACCTTAATTTACAAGACGCAATCCTGAAGGAACTCATTCTAAGCAACTGACCATTTTGCCTGTGAGTTTGAGTATGTAAGGCACAACTAGACTGATTCAGTACAGGCTGCTGCTGCTGCTAAGTCGCTTCAGTCGTGTCCGACTCTGTGTGACCCCACAGACTGCAGCCCACCAGGCTCCCCCATCCCTGGGATTTTCCAGGCAAGAGTACTGCAGTGGGTTGCCAATGCCTTCTCCGTAACAGTAACTTTTAAGATAGGAATTATTATCCTATCTTATAGGACGGGAAATGGAATGAGACATGAGCATTTTTCTCTATCGAGATCTAGAATTTCAACTGATTTATAGTAATAGCTATCACAAACACAATACTCTGAACACAATACGAGTTCATTAGAATCAGGAAGCTGCTCATCTAACAGGTTACGAGGACAATGATGCTAGAAGGACTGTCTAACGGTTTAGGTCCAGATAGCGTGAGGCACACTCTCCACATCTGGGACAGTAACACCAATGAGACCGTACACCTGAGGACCAGGAGTCAGGATCTCATGCCTCCAGACTAAATTCCACAAGAGGTATCATGTCAATTTTTGCTCAAAATTACATTCACACTTAACTGGACTGAAAAATGAATGAGGGAAGTGACAGGCAGCACCATCTTTATGAGTCCTTTTTCTATTTTCCCATGACTGAACAACTTCCCTCTTATCAGTCAACGGTTGTTCTTTTTTTAACTCACTTCTCATTAAAGGAAATCTTGGTGAGGTGAAATGGGTACAATCCGGAACCCTAGCTCACAGCAACCAAATACTCACTTGATTGAGGCTACGGACATGTGTTGGAGTTGGTTCTTGAGATCCTGAAAATTCAATCCTTCAGGTCTCGGGCAAGCCTTGATCAAATTCAGCACCTGAAGATTCAAATCAGAAAGATTTCAGTAACTACTATGAATCAGCTCCCCTATCAATCGAGAATCTCTTTATAAGAAAGAAATGAGTCAGATACTTAGCACCATTAAGAAAGTAACAATTTACAGCTCTGTGTCTTGCAAAATCTGGAGCCACTCCAGTGTTTACCTGGTTCTGGGCCACAGTGAGGCCATTTGCTGGTATGAAGTTATTCCCACCGAAGTTCCCAGCTTCACCCATTCCTGGATTGCTGATAGGTGCTCTCCCTGCTGAAGGCTGAATTAACAAGTTCACAACAGTAGTAAGTTTACCGATTTAAACATAGTTCTTGCTCTTTTAAATATCTTAATAAGTAGTTTACAAAAAACAATTTAAGCAAAATTTTTTTTTTGTTTTTCTGACCACAACGTATGGCTTATGGGATCTTAGTTCTCCAACCAGAGACTGAATCCAGGCCACGGCAGTGAAAGTACTGAATCCTAACCACTGCATCGCCAGGGAATGTCCTAAGCAGAATTTTCCAAATAACAATTGCTTAGACTAGAAAGGACAGCTATTATCTAATGAGTATTCATAAGATAAAGTCATTCTCTGAAATATATATATCATATCAAACAGAGAGAAAGGTACTTCCTGGCTTCCTCTTTTCTTTGCGATTTGAGAGGAACCAGAGGAAAATGAGCATAAAGAAAATTAATGAGTTCTGCTATAGTGGTATCCATCTTTGGTGCTAAATCATGCAAGCACTTACCAAGCATCAGCTAGGCATTAAGCATTACAAGGAGGGAAAAGAAGACAATTCTCATCACCCACTTCTTTTTTTTTTAGCCAAACTTTTAAAAAACAATAGACTATAGTCACTATTTTCACTTCTCCCCTATCTGGATTCTCCCTAAATATACCCCTGAAACTATTCCCACCAGTCACCAATGCTTTTCAACCAACTCAGCCAGTAATCCCTTTCAGTCCCTCGTAACACTTGACCTCTCAGAAGCAGACACTGCTGACCACACTCCTCTTGAAATGGACCTATCCCGGGCTTCCTGGCACCATCTTCCTCAAGCTGTCCACTTAGCTCTTGAACTCTGCCTTCTCAGTATCTCCTCTCAGTCTCCCCGTCTACCTGTCTTTCAAAAGGCTGATAGTTCCCCCAGGATTTCATCCCAGACTTCAAGACCACAAATCCTTGTCCCTAAGCATCAGCTGAAGACCCCCACTTAGATGTCCCATGCACTTCAAAATAAAGTTCACTACTTTCCTCCCCAAACTGGCCTACTCTGCTATGTATTCCATCTCAGTTACCAAGCCCAAGCCCAGTCCTGCAGAAGTCGGCCATCTGTGTCTCCAGTCACTCATCTCCCATAGTCTGCACCACAGCATATTAATCTATCTTCAACAGTTCCAGTCCATCCTCATCACCCTTAGTCTCCTGACTAGTGTCTCAGCTGCAGGTCTTTCCTACGTCAATCAACCCTCCTTACTGCTCCAAGTAATAATTTCTGATCACGTCTCTCCTCCACCTAAACGTTTTCAGCTGGCTCCCCCTGCCTGTGAAAATAATATGAAGACGCCTGGACATTCAAGACCTACCACATTAGACATCAGAGTTGTTTTTTTTTTTTTAATTCTTGACTACTAGCTTTTAACACAGGGACTTCTGCCTGTTCACACACGGCTCTGACACTTTATTCCATGTCTGGAATGCTCCTCTTGTCACCTGCCTGGGAAACACTCTTCTTATCCTTCAAAGCCCAACCTAATTGCCACTGCCTTCAAGAAGCCGTCCCTGACACCCTCCCAGGCCAAGTTAGTTGTGCTCTTTCTGGTCTCACAGCACTCGCTCCATTCCCTCTCACAGCAGTCATCACGGTTTGTCACTTCCCATTAGCTCTGCAGTGCCTGGTGGGCAGCAGGTGCTCAGTCAATGTTTGTTGAACTGAATAAAGATGACAAAAGCTCAAATATGTTAAGTACTCATTACAAGTAAAAGAGCATTGTGGAAGCTCGTCAGCGGGACTCCCATCCAAGCAGGAGACTCATCCCTCCAACATTTATCTATTAAATGCCAATGCTTTGAGGTCATAAAAAAGTAAACAACAAAAATCAGTCATGATCCTCTTGTTTTCAAGCTAGATGCCTTCACACTGCTTTCTGGTAAAACAGAAATCTCATGTTATGATAATACTGACCTGAATGCTATTTCTTCCCTGGATACCTCTGCCGATATGACCTGCTTCAGGTATTTCCCCTGCCGCCCATGTAAATTTTACGACTAGGTTTAGGCATCATCTCCTCCAGCAGGCCTTTCTTGATGTCTGGGTCAGGATGGGAAACTCCTCTCTGTGGTTCCACAGTATACTGCACTCGCCACTCATTGCTGCTTCCACTGCTTAAGTGATCTGAACCCCCCAACCCTGGCAATGCTTGAGGCAATTCATTGAGAGAGAGGATTATTTTATTTACTCCTCAATATAAATGTCTATGCTCACAACTTCCACATATTCTCACTTTAAACCATTTTTATCATAGAACATTTGATACATATGTATATGTTATGAAGTACAGTCATAAAATAAACACCCTAAACTTTCTATCCAATCCTAGTCTTTTTAATCATGTTCCCCCTACCCGTTACTAAAGCCACTCTTTTGAAGATCCACGCTTTCAAATTCAACAGACCCCTCTCATCATCTTACTTGACTTCTGGACAGCATTCTCCAGTTGAACTCCATCCCTTCCTTAAAATACTCTTTTCAGAATATCCTATGGAATCACATTCCCCAATTTTCTTCCTGTCCAGCTGACAACTTTTGACTTTCTCTGGCTCCTGTGCCTCCACACTCCTAAAGGTAAGTGTTCCAGAGCTCAGGTCTCTAATAACTCACTAGTTATCTCATCTCATCTCATCTGAAGCTTTAAATACCATCCACACAATGACTCCCAAAGTGCTTTCTCTGGCCCTGATCCCTCCCTTGAGTCCTAGACTTATACAGTAAACCTTCCACTCCGGTCTCCATTTGGGTGTCTAACTGGCACGTCCCATTTGTTGAGTCCAAAACAGAATTCTGGATTTTATCCTCAAAACCTGCTAGTTTCATCTAGTTACTCAAGCCCCAAACGTAGGAGTTATATCTGAACCCTCCCTTTTCTTTAGATCCTGTTTCTAAACTATCAATAGGTTCTGCAGCTTTACCTTCAAAATAGGTTAGTATCCAACCTCTTCTCCCAGTTCCTGCTACCATTCTCCCAAATTACTGCTGTTGCTATTGCTGGAGCCTCAATCTCTCTACATACAAGAGCTCAAATGAGCTTTTGCAACTGTAAATCACACCCCATCACTCCCTAGTCAAAATCTTCTAAAAGTTTACTATCAGTGAGAAGAAAGGAATTCTTACTACAGCCTGTGAAGCCCTACCTCCTCTGGGTCCCGCTTGTCTACATCCCTTACCATCTTCCTGTCATTTGCTTCACTCCAGACAGTGTGGCTTTTTAACATTCTCAGATATGCCAAGCTTGTTCCAATCTTGTGGCTTCTCATTTTTTATTTCCTCAGCTTCGAATGTTCTCATCTAAAATTATACCATACATTTTCTCCATCACTGTCCTACTCTGCTTTTCTGCAGAGTATCTATCAGTTAGTTCAGTTGCTCAGTCGTGTCAGACTCCTTGCGACCCCATGAACTGCAGCACGCCAGGCCTCCCTGTCCATCACCAACATCCGGAGTCCACCCAAACCCATACCCATTGTGTCAGTGATGCCATCCAATCATCTCATTCTCTGTCGTCCCCTTCTCCTGCCCTCAATCTTTCCCAGCATCAGGGTCTTTTCAAATGAGTCAACTCTTCGCATTAGATGACCAAAGTGTTGGAGTTTCAGCTTAAACATCACTCCTTCTAATGAACACCCAGGGCTGATCTCCTTTAAGATTGACTTTTGATTTCCTTGCAGTCCAGGGGACTCTCAAGAGTCTTCTCCAACATCACAGTTCAAAAGTATCAATTCTTCAGTGCTCAGCTTTCTTCATAGTCCAACTCTCACATCCATACATGACCACTGGAAAAACCATAGCCTTGACTAGATGGACCTTTGTTGACAAAGTAATGCCTCTGCTTTTTAATATGCTGTCTAGGTTGGTCATAACTTTCCAAGGAGCAAGTGTCTTTTAATGTCATGGCTGCAATCACCATCTGCAGTGATTTTGGAGCCCAGAAAGGTAAAGTCAGCCACTGTTTCCCCATCTATCTGCCATGAAGTGATGGGACTGGATGCCATGATCTTCGTTTTCTGAATGCTGAGCTTTAAGCCAACTTTTTCACTCTCCTGTTTCACTTTCATCAAGAGGCTCTTTAGTTCTTCTTCACTTTCTGCCATAAGGGTGGTGTCATCTGCATACCTGAGGTTATTGATATTTCTCCTGGCAATCTTGATTTCAGCTTGTGCTTCCTTCAGCCCAGCGTTTCTCATGATGTACTCTCCATATAAGTCAAACAAGCAGGGTGACAATATATAGCCTTGACATACTCCTTTTCCTATTTGGAACCATCTGTTGTTCCATGTCCAGTTCTAACTATTGCTTCCTGACCTGCATACAGATTTCTCAAGAGGCAAGTCAGGTGGTCTGGTATTCCCATCTCTTTCAGAGTTTTCCACAGTTTATTTGATCCACACAGTCAAAGGCTTTGGCATAGTCAATAAAGCAGAAATAGATGTTTTTCTGGAACTCTCTTGCTTTTTTGATGATGCAGAGGATGTTGGCAATTTGATCTCTGGTTCCTCTGCCTTTTCTAAAACCAGCTTGAACATGAGGGAGTTCACGGTTCACGTGTTGCTGAAGCCTGGCTTGGAGAATTTTGAGCATTACTTTACTAGAGTGTGAGATAAGTGCAATTGTGCGGTAGTTTGAGCATTCTTTGGCATTGCCTTTTCTGGGGATTGGAATGACTGCTGAGTTCCAAATTTGCTGGCATATTGAGTGCAGCACTTTCATAGCATCATCTTTCAGGATTTGAAACAGCTCACCTGGAATGCCATCACCTCCACTCGAGTATCTATAACAATATTATTTTCTTGTTTATGATCCACCTCTCTCCAGAATGTAAGTTTGAGTGCAGACACTTTATCCATCTGTTCACTGCTGTATTCCTAGGACCTTGAATAATGATTTGCATATGCTATGCTCAATAAATTGAATGAATTTCTCTTTGTATCCTCAGTGCTTAGCAAAGTGCTTGGCAAAGAACAAGATGCAAAAGCAAATCAGTTTTCCAGTCCTTCCTACTTTAACCAGTCCTCCACCTTGCTACCAGAATCATCTAAGGGCATTCTAATACTCACATCAACAAACCTTTTGTGTGGTCCTAGATGGACTTGTCAAACTAAATTCATACTACAGAAAAAGATGTTGAGAAACTTCAACATGAAACAAGAACTATAATTTCAGGACAAAATAATGGTGAATAAATTTTCTCATGTAGCCAATAGCTTGAAAGGGAAGCAGCAAAATGCTGTCTTAGTTGGGGTTTTTCTCTGAATATGGACTGAAAATCCTAAAGAGCTCAGCCTATAATGATGAGTCTACACTTGCAGTCTGTCTGGGCCTCAGCCATTCAAGAGAGTGGAAAGGTATTATGAGAGGAACATGAGTGTTCCATCTGCAATAAAGTAACATGACAAAGCTCACGAGAAAATCTCTTAAGGATTGAATGATACCTGTCTTCTGGCTCTATCTGCAAAATGTTAAGGAAATCAAAGCCTGAGCACAGAAGCAGGTCCTCCAGGGAAGAGAAAAAAACGAAGAGAGTGAAACTGCTCACCTGGCTGTTCGACTTGCTTAGCATCATGTGTGCATTGACTACTTCCAGAATATGTGTGGTGAACTCATTCATATCCTCCAGGGGCATGATCTTAAAGGCTACCAGGCTTTTCTTGTTCTATTAAAATAAACAGAAAAATGTGAACAAAGGAGAAGTGTACATTCAAGTCAATTTCAGCCCAAAACATCATGGCTCTTTTCTTGATTACAGTATTTTATTAAATGAGGAAAATGTGCTATATATTGAAAACTTTCAACTCAAAGTTAATTCAAATATAGTCAAAAAAAAAAAAAACAAAACTAGCTCAGAGATGTTCAATGATTTTCCCACGGTTAAACAGTCTAGTCTCTAAATCCAGTGTTTGCCCTTCCACATCTAATGAATGCCATAGCTGGCAACGGTAGGCTGAGATCTTGTTCTTTCTCTACTTCCTGTTTTAAACTGAAAAAACTCATTATTTTCTTTTGAAGAAGAAAATAACAAAATAACTTCAATATAATTCCCATTAAACACAGAGACTTAGTTAAGTCTTAAGTATCCCAAATGTAGGCATGACTCCAGAAACTGCTTCATGCAAATATATTGTAACTGTTCTTGTTTTTTTCTGACTTTACCTGGAAAGATCTCAGATGACCAGCCACTTTCACATATGTTTCTGGAGGGACCACAGTGTTTTCACTGCTGGCATCCTAACAGAAAAAATACAAACACACACTTAGGTTTTAGTGATGTTGGTGAAAGCCTCTTTAAAATTTCTAATTTATGTAGAGAAAGTTACAAATTAAGAGCTAAAGGATCATAACGTAGCACTAACTAGTTTTCCCTGCCTTTTAGAATTTAATATTTTATAAAATAAAGTCAGGAATTAGGATAATATCTCTAAAAGTAATTCCAGTTCTAAGTTCTACATTATGCAAAAAAAAAAAAAAAAAAAAAAACCCAGCAAACAATTATGGCACTTTCAGGCAGTGCTCCTAGGCACACAACTTTCTGGCAGACATACTTCTCAGTACAGCAACTCTACTTTTGGAAATTTAAGAAAATTACTGAGAACGTGTAATCAAAATTTAGCTTTAAGAGTAGTCATCTCAGCATAGTTTTGAATACTACTAAAATATTTAAAGCAACCTAAATATCCAACAAAATGTATACATTCATATAATGGGATATTTTACACTGCTACAAAGGATAAAAGGAGAATTCTATTTATTGTCTGTGAATATCAGTTGTGACTCATGGAAAAAAGCTTATTTCCCACGAGGGGAAACATACGTGTCAAAATATTAACACAAGTTAACTGGGATAATTATAAATGATTTTTAATATTTCTTTGTGGGTTTTCTAGACTATGTACCTATTATTTATAAGAAAAATATATAAACTGACACAAAATTCTTTTCTGCTTATAGAATGCGTGTGTGTGTGCTAAATTGCTTCAACTGTGTCCAATTCCTTGTGACCCTATGGACTATGGCCCACCAGGCTTGTCTGTCCACAGGATCCTCCAGGCAAGAATACTGGAGTGGGTTGCCATGCCCTCCTGAGGGGACCTTCCCTACACAGGGATCAAACCTGCGTCTCTTATGTCTCCTGGAGAAGGCAATGGCAACCCACTCCAGTACTCTTTCCTGGAAAATCCCATGGATCGAGGAGCCTGGTAGGCTACAGTCCATGGGGTCTCGAAGAGTCGGACACGACTGAGCGACTTCACTTTCACTTTTCACTTTCATGCACTGGAGAAGGAAATGGCAACCCACTCCAGTGTTCTTGCCTGGAGAATCCCAGGGACAGGGGAGCCTGGTGGGCTGCCGTCTATGGGGTCGCACAGAGTCAGACAAGACTGAGGCGACTTAGCAGCAGCAACAGGTGAGTTCTTAACCACTAGTGCCATCTGGGAAGCCCACTTAGAGAAACCCACTCTGGTATGCTTGCCTGGAGAATCCCAGGGACTGGAGCCTGGTAGGCTGCTGTCTGTGGGGTCACACAGAGTCGGACACAACTGACGTGACTTAGCAGCAGCAACACTCTGCATAGACATTTAAGCAGGGTGACAATATATACCCTTGACGTACTCCTTTCCGTATTTGGAACCAGTCTGTTGTTCCATGTCCAGTTCTAACTGTTGCTTCCTGACCTGCATACAGATTTCTCCGGAGGCAGATAAGGTGGTTTGCTAGTCCCATCTCTTGAAGAATTCAAACAGTTCCACAGTTTGTTGTGATCCACAAAATCAAAGGCTTTGGCATAGTCAGTAAAGCAGAAGTAGATGTTTTTCTGGAACTCTCTTGCTTTTTCATTGATCCAATGGATGTTGACAATTTACTCTCTGGTTCCTCTGCCTTTTCTAAATCCAGCTTGAACATCTGGAAGTTCATGGTTTACGTACTGTTGAAGCCTGGCTTGGAGAATCTTGAGCATTACATTGCTAGCTTGGGAGATGAGTGCAATTGTGCAGTAGTTTGAACATTCTTTGGTATTGCCTTTCTTTGGGATTGGAATGAAAACTGACCTTTTCCAGTCCTGTGGCCACTGCTGAGTTTTCCAAATTTGCTGGCATATTGAGTACAGCACTTTAACAGCATCTTCTTTTAGGATTTGAAATAACTCAACTGAAATTCCATCACCTCCACTAGCTTTGTTCGTAGCAATGCTTCCAAAGGCCCACTAGACTTCGCAAAGCCCACCAGGCTCCCCCGTCCCTGGGATTCTCCAGGCAAGAACACCGGAGTGGGTTGCCATTTCCTTCTCCAGTGCATGAAAGTGAAAAGTGAAAGTGAAGTCGCTCAGTCGTGTCCGACTCAGTGACCCCATGGACTGCAGCCCACCAGGCTCCTCTGTCCATGGGATTTTCCAGGCAAGAGTACTGGAGTGGGGTGCCATTGCCTTCTCCGACTGAGAGAATATATAAGTATAAAAAGCTGGAACAGAAAATCTGGATGTTTAAAAATAAAAAGCATTCCAATTCCCATCACCTGGAGATTATCAACTAGTTCCATTTCATTCTATTACTTTACATAGCTGAATCTATACCACAGATAAAACTCAGTATTCCAAAAAAGAACATTTTAAAACCACTTGGAAAAAGTGAAGCTGGATCTATACTTCTTTCCTTTTACCAAAATTTATAAAAAGGCTTAACCATATATAGAAATAAGAAAAGAAACCATAGAAATTATAGAAGGAAACACAAACAATTAAAAAACAATAATTTGAAACAAGGAAAAGCTTTTCAAAGTCAATAGACAAACTAGAGAAATAATATGATAAGAGATTACTACTTTTCAGGTTCTTACAAAAATAAACACTCTTAGGGAATCAAAGCACTTAGACAACTAAAAAATCTTCCCACAAATTAACACTTTGTTGTTGTTGTTCAGATGTATCCGACTCTTGGCGACCCCACGGGCCACAGCACACCAGGTCTCCCTATCCTTCACTATTCTCTCACAGTTTGCTCAAACTAATGTCCATTGAGTTGGTGATGCCATCCAACCATCTTGTCCTCTGTAGTCTCCTTCTCCTCCTGCCTCAATCTCTCCCAGCATCAAGGTCTTTTCTAATGAGTCAGCTCTTCCCATCAGGTAGCCAAAATATTGGGAGTTTCAATTTTAGCATCAGTCTTTCCAATGATTATTCAGGGTTGATATCCTTTAGGTTGACTGGTTTGATCTCCTTGCCATCCAAGGGACTCTCAAGAGTCTTCCCCAACACAGTTCAAAAGCATCAGTTCTTTAGCACTCAGCTTTCTTTATGGTCCAACTCTCATATCCATACATGACTACTGGAAAAAACATAGCTTTGACTAGATGCACCTTTGCCAGCAAAAGTAATGTCTCTTTTTTAATTTGCTGTCTAGAATTTGTCATAGCGTCTTTTAATTTTAAGGCTGCAGTCACCATCTGCAGTGATTTTGCAGCCCAAGAAAATAAAGTCTCTCTTGTGTCCACTGTTTCCCCATCTATTTGCCATGAAGTGATGAGACCAGATGCCATGGCCTTAAGTTTTCTGAATGTTGAGTTTTAAGCCAGCTTTTTCACTCTCCTCTTTCACCTTCATCAAGAGGCTCTTTAGTTCTTCACTTTCTGCCATAGGTGTGCCATATAGGGTGTCATCTGCATATATTAAGGTTATTGATATTTCTCCCAGCAATCTTGATTCCACCTTGTACTTCATCCCACCCAGCATTTCTCATGATGTACTCAGCATATAAATACACAGGGTGACAGTATACAGCCTTGACATACTCCTTTCCCAATTTGGAACCAGTCCTCTGCTCCATGTCCGGTTCTAACTGTTGCTTCTTGACCTGCATACAGGTTGTGCAGGAGGCAAGTAAGGTGGTCTGGTATTTCTATCTCTCTAAGAATTTTCCACAGTTTGTTGTGATCAACACAGTCAAAGACTTTAGCATAGTCAATGAAATGTAAGTAGATGTTTTTCTATAATTCTCATTTTTTCTATGATCCAATGGATGTTGGCAATTTGATCTCTGTTCCTGTTCCTCTGCCTTTTCTAAAACCAGCTTGAACATCTGGGAGTTTTCGGTTTACGTACTCTTGAAGCCTAGCTTGGAGAATTTTGAGCATTACTTTGCTAGCATGTGAGATGAATGCAACTGTGCAGTAGTTTGAACATTATTTGGCATTGCCCTTCTTTGAGACGGGAATAAAAACTGACTTTTCCAGTTCTGTGGCTGAGTTTTCCAAATTTGCTGGCACATTGAGTGCAGCACTTTCACAGCACCATCTTTTAGGATTTGAAACAGCTCAGTTGGAATTCCATCATCTCCACTAGCTATGTTAGTGGTGATGCTTCTTAAGGCCCACTTGACTTTGCATTCCAGGATGTCTGGCTCTGGGTGAGTGATCATATCATTGTGGTTATCTGGGTCATTAAGATCTTTTTTGTGTAGTTCTTCTGTGTATTCTTGCCATCTCTGATTAATATCTTCTGCTCTGTTAGGTCCATACTGTTTCCTTCCTTTATTGTGCCCATCTTTGTATCTCTAATTGCCCATCTTGGTATCTCTAATTTTCTTGAAGAGATCTCTTGTCTTTCCCATTCTGTTGTTTTCCTTTATTTCTTTGCATTGTTCACTTAGAAAGGCTCTCTAATCTCTCCTTGCTATCCTTTGGAACTCTGCATTCAGATTGGTATCTTTCCTTTTCTCCTTTGCCTTTTGAATCTCTTCTTTTCTCAGCTATTCTTACAAATAGCTGCCCCAGATAACCATTTTGCCTTTTGCTTTTCTTCTTCTTGGGGATGGTTTTGATCGTCACCTCCTGTACAATGTCATGAACCTCCATTCAGAGATTTTCAGGCACTACATCAGATCTAATCCCTTGAATCTATTTGTCACTTCCACTGTATAATCACAAGGGATTTGATTTAGATCATACCTAAATGGCCTAATGGTTTTCCCTATTTTCTTCAATTTAAGTCTCAATAATGGCAATAAGGAGTTCGTGATCTGAGCCACAGTCAGCTCTCAGTCTTGTTTAAATATAGTTAAAAAAAATTCAATCTCACTAAAACCAAATTACATATAAAAAAATAACATTCTCAATGACAAGACTGTATTTTTTAAACTATAATACAAAAACTTAAGACTCATAAAACCTACTGTTAGGGTGTGGGGGACTAACTGGACATTCTCATGCACTAATTAAATAAAAAAAATGTAAAATTGTAAGTGGAAGACAACCAAAAAGGAAAGTATTTTAAAATGTATCTTTCCTCCAGAAAGCCTAGTTTAATTCACCTTAAAGAGATTATCTCATAATCATGAAGAGATGTACACATAGATACTTACTGGGGCATTTTCTATAGTAAATGATGGAAATAAGCCAAATGTTCCCTGACTGGGTCTAGAAGCAAGGAACGATGTATCCTTATGATGGAACAGGTGGTCACAAGAAATGGGAGAGTTCTGAGTGAAAAGGCAGATTATGAAGCAGTTGCATATCATATTATCCTTTATGTAAAACTGTAGGCATCCCTCTCATTAAATGTACAAATATGCAGAGAGAAATGTCTAAAAGGGTATTTATCAAAATGTACTGTAACAATAATCATCTTTGAGATGTGGTATTTCAGGTAATCTTTAAATGTTCACTTATTATAAAAGTAACCACCATACATTTTGCGTGAGTATGTAGTATTAGGCATCTCTAGTAATTACCTCCCCACTTGATGGCAGGGACTGTCTACCTGGAATCAAGCAGTCTAGTTCAGAATTCCAATTATAACTGTTACAATTGGTACTCCAATTATAACTGTTCAAAAAATTCTCCTATATTTTTCTGAGGTGCAAAAAATAAAGAATGCATAACCATCAAGTTAACTCTTCACAGATGACTGTGGTTTTTGAAGTAAAAATAGCATACAAAGTATTATCCAAATTTTCTAAAATGAATGCACTTTAAAAACATTAAAAAATGAAGAAGCTGGGAATTTCCTGGAGGTCCAGTGGTTAGGACTCCATGCTTCCACTGTAGGAGGCACAGCTTGATTTCTGGTCAGGGAACTAAGATCCCCAAAGCTACACAGTGCAGAAAAAACAAAAACTGAGAGATCTTCTGCCCAACTGAAAAATAAAAGGGTAACAAGCATATATTTTCTTTCGGTCTATTTTCTCCATGTTTATACATATACTCATATACATGGGGCTTTGCAAAAATGGGGCTACATCACGCATACTATCTTTAACAACCTCTTTTCCCTCAACATTTATGGTATACACTTCTTTGTGAAAATACATACATTTCTACATCATTTGCAGTATTTTAAAAATATACCATGGTTTAATGAATAATATCCTATTGCTAACATCGAGATTCCTTTTAGTTTTCCATTATGATAAATAATGTGATGATCAACAATCTTACAACTGAATGTTTGCACACATCTTTATCTCCTTAACGTAAATTTCCAGCAGTGGACTGCTAGATCAACATTTCTGTGATGGGTGATCTTGATCATCGGCGGATTTTTGAGAAAGGTTATACTCATAACATCAAGGTAGGATGGTATCTGCTTTCCCAGACAAACACTGACAAACCATTCCCCAAATTAAGTGCCTCCTACTCTTAATAGAAGTAGATGTTGCTATTCTTTTTTTTTTGTCAATGTAATAAGTTAAAAATGGTATCCTAATGTTTAATAAAGCTGCTTTTATTGTTGTTGCAATTTGTATTTCACCTATTATGAATTACTTGTGCATTTCTTTACTTGTTTTCCTAAGGTGCAGTTGCTTTTTCCTTTGTAAGAACTTTCATTAATTAAAAATTTAAAATGTTTGTAATATGTTGCAAAAAATTTCCCCACTCATTTGAATAATATTTACTCAGGGCCCACTATGTAACTGGCATTGTTCTAGGTGCTGGGGATACAATGCCAACATAAAAAAATCTTTGTACTCACAAAGTTTACATTCTAGTAATCCTGTCACTTGCCCTTTAACTTTGTTTATAGTATTTGGGGAAGTTTCAAAGATTTTAAATTTTTATGAAATAAAATCTTCTGGCCTGTCGTGTTAGGGTTTCTGTGTTTGACATCTTGCTTATGTTTTATTTTTATAATAAGACCCACCTTTAAAAAGTAAAACTAAACAAGTTCGACATCTCCAAAGTCCCAAAGTAACCCCACCCTGATTCCAAAACAACTACTTACATCTGTGTCAACCCACTGGCGAACATCCATGGGTGCAGCTGTCATGTCATCTATCTTGTAAACAATGTTGGTGCAGCCTTCTCTGCATTTCTGATAATCCCCACAATAGTGACCTAGACCAGAAGGGAAAAAAGTTTAGTTTTCTTGGAAACCAAATATTTTTAAATGATGTTAGTTTTATTTCATTCTTCATGTTAAGTGACTCTTGCACTCTTCCATACCTGTGAAATCTCAACATTTCCAATTCTGAATACTTCATCAACCAGAGTAGCAGAAAGCAGCTGAGATATGGTACAGGGTACAATGTGCTGAGCTCGAGCTCTCTGAAAAAAAGTATGCATAAATTCAATCAAGAAAATAATTAACCACTGTTCATTTAGCACCTGCTATGTGCCAAGCACTTTACATATAACACTGAATCTCCAATATGATCCTATCTCTACTTCATACAGGTGAAAACCAAGATTATATAGTTAACAAATGCCATACTTTAGATTTCAAACCCAGGTTTGTCTGACTCCAAAGTTCCTGATGAATGGATAAGTCTGTGCTGCTCTAGGGATCACCAAAATGAGTAGGCCAGATTATGGACAGCGTAAGGACCTGCTTCTGGAACAGACTTTTAAGAAGAAACTCCACCTTTAGGATGAAGGCGAGCTGGATTTTCATCACTGATGAGATGAGTATTGGAAGGGGTCTGAGAAATGGTCAGCAGAGAGAGAACTCTGGAGTTGTTCTAAGTCTCATGATAAACGACAACAGAAATTTAGACATATAGCTTTAGGATAGATGTTCTGACAAGCAAACATTGTCAGAATGGGGGAAATGGGATAAAGGCTTGGTCACACTGGACATCCTAAAGGAAAGGGAGCGGAGGCAATCGGCAGAAGAAGACAGACACCCAACTCACAACCGGAAGCAACCTAACAACAGTGTAAACTCTTATTTTGCCTACCACTGGTCAGAGGACATAAAGATGGGTATAATGGAATAGGATTTGCCTCAACATACTCCTAACTTAGGGAAGGTGCAAATGTAAGCAACAATTTTGATCTTTGTACACTACAGAATGAGAAACTCTAGGTAGAATCTCAAAAAATTTATTGGAAATTTCAAGAAGAGGGAGCATTTAGGCTGGACCTTGAAGCACAAAAATTTTGATGGTGAAAAAACAGTGGGTAAGGAACATGTATTATAGACTGAGAGCAAATATGCACTTTCATAGACTCTTAGGAAGGACTATGTACAAGATAGAAAAAGCATGGTGCATTAAAGATGAGGGTTCTTCCTCTTGGAAATCAGTAAGATGTAAACCCAGTAACTGTTCTATATATAGAACTGATTTAGAAGTCAAAGCTTATCTCTGAAGGTCCATGATACTAGCAACATTTCACTTTACTGAAGCATAATTTTGAATGGTGAGTACTGCCAGGACAGTAGAAAGTAAGCCGAGCCAACTACCAGCACATATGTCACACAAGGTGGCAGCCAAGCTTGAGGGTAAAGACTATAGCTCCACCACTCAGGAGTAGTGTGCCCTTGATCACATTTCTCTACTCATCTGTTTACCTCTGTTTCCTCATCTATAAAACAAGGAATGATAAAATCACTAAAAATCACTATGAGAAGTAAATATATGGTGAAGTACCTAGACTAGAAACAATAGAAAAACTCAAGAAATATCAGCAATTATTAGGCCAGCTATTGTTCCTCACTCTTTCTATCTGCAATAGCTTTTAATAAGGATGTAAAGGAACCAACTATGTTTTCCAATTTTATGGTATTGGTTAATGAACTTATATGCTATATCAGTATTTATACATTTAAAATCTGCTGAGGTTCTGTTTTCATCTATCACACTTTAGATTTTCACTGTATCTTCAGCATAAGAAAAGTAAGAGCCACTATGGTAAGAGTAGCAAGAACATGGCTTTGAACCAGACAGTCCTATAAACCTGTGTTCAAACCCCCGCTCCACAGCCCTGGACACACTGCCACCTATTCTGTAAAATGAGGATATCAACCTGTGGAGCTGTAAACAAAACATATACTGTATATAAAACTGCTAATATCAATCTCTATATATAGTCATATGTATTCAATAAAAATTCTTATTCTCAGGTAAAAACATTATATATGGTTAATTATTGAAGTGTTAGTAATACCTTCCGGAGAAGGCAATGGCACCCCACTCCAGTACTCTTGCCTGGAAAATCCTATGGACGGAGGAGCCTGGAAGGCTGCAGTCCATGGGGTCACTGAGGGTTGAAACACGACTGAGCGACTTCACTTTCACTTTTCACTTTCATGCACTGGAAAAGGAAATCTCAACCCACTCCAGTGTCCTTGCCTGGAGAATCCCAAGGATGGGGGAGCCTGGTGGGCTGCCATCTATGGGGTCACACTGAATCGGCACAACTGAAGTGACTTAGCAGCAGCAGCAGTAATACCTTCAAATTCACCTCAAATCACAGAGGATTCTTGTGTTTTGTTAGTCAGTCAGTCGTGTCCGACTCTGTGGCCCTAGTCCATGGAATTCTCCAGGCAAGAATAATGGAGTGGGTAGTCATTCTTTCCTCTGGGGGATCTTCCCAACCCTGGTCCCCTGCATTGCAGGCAGGTTCTTCACCATCTGAACCACCTGGGAAGCCCTCTTGTGTTTTAACAAGCACTTATTATGTGCCAGGAATTGATCACAAAGAGTTCCCGGTTTGTTCCAAAGAGTCTCAGAGAGAATGCATGTACAACTATGTTTAATTTGGGAAAAAAAAATATATATATATATATTTTTAGTTGACTAGGAATCACTGGCTACTCTGACAGTACTGTAAAAAAATCCAAAAAACAAAAACACTCCACCATTTTAAAAGGCAAAACATGATCAATTTTGGAAATTTCACATGAATTGGTCAAACATAACAAGTTTATAACCAATAGCAAACATTTTAGATAGAGTGTTAACCTAATTTAGTATAGAAAAGACACTAGATTTAAACACAAAAGACCTGGGTTTGAGACTCCAGCTTACAACCAACACTTCTCTGAGAAGTGGTCTTAATACACAGCCCCAGTCAGGTGGAGATTCTGAGATAAAAATTCTAACAGCCGGAAATGAAGAAAAATATTAAGCTTAAGAAGAAAGATGAGAACCAATGTTCTATCTTTTATTTTTTCCTTTAAAGCCTCAAAGAAGACAAATTTAGAGGATTTGGAGTTCCCTCTTGTCTTCCCGGGAAAAAGATAGATATAATAGACAGAAGTTGCTCACCAGATTTTGGATTTGTGCAGCATCATATGTGCACTGTCCTACTAGCTATGCGAGTTCAGGTGTCCCTTAATCACCTTGAGCCTATGTTGTGCAATGAAGTAAATAATAAGTCTCTTACAGGATTATATAAAATAATCATATGAAAAATACAAAGCAATGCCCAAATGTACGGAAATTATCAATGAATTCTTTCCTACTGATACACACCTGTGAATCAACAGCTCAGGTAAAAGCTTATCAACCTGAACAAAAAGCACAGAACCGACTAATACTGAATCTTAACAACAAATTCTGTATTTTTAAAAAGATGAAATCAACAGCAGCTATTAAATGCAAACTTATTTCTGAAAGAATAACAAGCATTTGGGTAGCTTTTTACAGATCACTTTCCTATACATTATTTTATTTATCAAGTCTCAGAACCACCCTGTGACATGAGTAGTACTAGTACTATTATCTGATGAGAAAAATCAGGGCCACCAAAACTAAGGATGTAAGTTGCTTCACTAAACGCACACCAACAGTTAAAAGGCAAAGTTGATTCTGGACACCGTATATTCTGGCTCCAAAACTCAAGTTGTTTTCAGTAATACTCTTTGGGACCATTTACTGAAAGCAATTCTGGGATAGGCATAATTATATTATTATAATATTGTCTCACACCAACTTTGTAAAGCATGTATTATTAATCCCATTTAGCAGGTGCAAAACGGACTCCCAATTTTAAGAAATTTGTCCAATGATACTCTACAAGGAGTGGCAGAGCAACAGTTCAACATGTAATATATCCACTAGACTTCAAAGACCAAGCTCTTTCCACTGCATTAGAGCACCTCATTCGTCCGACTCTTTGTAACCCCATGGACTATACAGAATAGTCCATGAACTATACGTCCATAGAATCCTCCAGGCCAGAATACTGGAGTGGGTAGCGTTTCCCTTCTCCAGGGGATCTTCCTGAACCCAGGTCTCCCACATGGCAGGCGGATTCTTTACCAGTGGACCTGCCAGGGAAGCCCAAGAACACTGGAGTAGGTAGCCTTCCTATTCCTTCTCCAGCGGATCTTCTAGACCCAGGAATCAAACCGGGTCTCCTGCATTGCAGGCAGATTCTTTACCAACTGAGCTATCAGGGAAGCACCTCATTGCAGCTTCCCTAGAGGCTCAGCTGATAAGGAATCAGCCTGCAATGTGGAGACCTGGGTTCGATCCCTGGGTTGGGAAGGTCCCCTGGAGAAGGGAAAGGCTACCCACTCCAGTATTCTGGCCTGGAGAATTCCAAGGACTATATACACCATGGAGTTGCAATAAGTGGGACACGACTGATCAGTTTTCACTTTTCAGGGTACCTCATTACATTTCATTGAAAACTGACTTTCAATACGTGAAGAATGCAAACTAGGCTATACAAACAAGTTTTTTTCCCATAAGACTGACTCATTAGTTCTACTGGTAAATTTCAAAATAAAGCCAAGTTAACAGTGGATGCAAAATTAGGGAAAACATCACTTTTCAATACTAACAGCATTCAATTATAAAATTCGATAATAACTGACAATTACAGCTCAGGTTTAACACCCTTCCTTCGTCTCATAAATTTTCTCTCACAGATGAGTTAAGAGCTTCAGGAAAGGATAACACAAAACGAAGTACGCTTTCAACCTACCGATTTCTTTTCGGCCTGGGAAGCTGTCGGAGATCCAAAGCCCCCAGGGGACTGTGTGTAGCCGCCGGCTCCCCCGAAAGAGGAGCTGCTATAGCTTTCAAATCCACCTGGTTTTAAACAACAGTATAAACATCTGTGCTGCCCTCCAAGCCTCTGAAAAGCCCCCCGGACCGCCACCCCAGACTTCGCTCTAACCACTCTCAGCGTCTCCCTAACCGTCCCGCGCCCCATCCCACCACCCCCGGCCC
>SJXQ01003891.1:84160-136713 GCA_006408695.1 Aepyceros melampus | reverse complement strand
TCCACGAAGAAGGAAACGGCAACCCACTCCAGTATTCTTGCCTAGAGAATCCCAGGGACAGGAGCCTGGTGGGCTGCTGTCTATGGGGTCGCACAGAGTCGGACATGACTGAAGTGACTTAGTAGCAGGAGCAGCAGCAGCATTGACCTTCCAAGCTCTGTGCACTGAAGTAACTTAGCAGCAGCAGCAGCAGCATTGACCTTCCAAGCTCTGTGCTGGCCACTGGTATTCAGTGGTAAATAAGATAGTTATAGTCCCTGGGCTTCTGAGCCATTGTATTTCCTTTTGATAAAACTGCTGAGACTGTCTTAAGCATTTTACATTTATTAACTCAGTCCTATGAGGTAGGTAGGGCTTCCCTGGTGGCTCAGAGGTTAAAGTGTCTGCCTGCAGTGCGGGAGACCTGGGTTCGATCCCTGGGTTGGGAAGATCATCTGGAGAAGGAAATGGCAACCCACTCCAGTACTCTTGCCTGGAAAATTCCATGGACTGAGGAGCCTGGTGGGCTTCAGTCCATGGGGTCGCAAAGAGTCGGACACGACTGAGTGATTTCACCTTATCCTTATGAGGTAGGTAAATATTGCTGTTGTCCTCACTTTACAGATGAAAAACTGAAACTCAGTTGTGAGTCTACATTCAAGTCCAGGACGTCTGATTCCATCAACCCAAAGTAGTTAGTATACCTTCCTGGACATTCTAGAATTGGGGCACAAACTCGACTGGATAACGGGATCAGGCAGGAAAACTGTAACCATAATAGACTGGATAATAGAGTGAGATTTTAAAAACTTTTTCTTTACAGTAACCAAAACAACCACACAAGATAATGATAAATATCGACTGACATAAAGAATATGGGCTCAGTGGGACTTCCGTGGTAGTCCAGTGGTTGGGAATCCCCCTGCCAATGCAGGGGACACGGGTTGGATCCCTGGTCTGAGAAGATTCCACATGCTCCAGGGCATCTACACCTGTGCACTACAACTACCGAGCCTGTGCTCTAGAGCCCGGGAGCCGCAGCTACTGAGCCCATGTGCTTCAAATACTGAAGCTCAGTTGCTTAGAGCCCGTGCTCCACAAGAGAAGCCCACCGGAAAGCCACTGCACTGCAACTAGAGAAAGCCTGCAGGCAGCAGCAAAGACTCAGGGCTCAGCATTGCCAGGTCCTATAAGTTTTTTCAGTAGGTGCCAGAAGCCTGTGACTTTATGTAAATATTTGCAAATTTTGAGTGTTTGTAAGTAATTTAAACATTGCAAAATGCTACCTAGGTCAAAGAAAAGGTATTTGTGGGCCAGATGTTGCTTGTGTGCCACTTCTTTCCTATGTAAATTCCGTTAGCCTCAAAATCGTTGCTGAGAAATACATAAGATACAGCCAGGAACAAAAGTCATACCAAGATATACCAAGATAACATTATTATGTTAAGCTTCAGGTGACTGAAACTTACAGTGTAACAAGGAAGAACATATTTATGATATGTAGAATAACATGTTTGCAAATAAGAGCATTTGGAAAAATTAAGATGTGGGTTCATTTGGGGTAGTCACCCTCATTTGGGGTGCAACTGGTTATAAATTCAGTTGAGAAGATCATACTTAAAATTTTTTATTTATTTATATTTGGCTGTGCTGGGTCTTTGCTGCTGCGAGGGCTTTTCTTTAGTTGCAGAGCGTGGGCTTCTCATTGAGGTGGCTTCTCTTGTTGCAGAGTGCAGGCCATAGCACGAGCAGGCTTCAGTAGTTGCAGCTCCTGGGCTCTATAGCACAGACTCAGTAGTTGTGGCTTACGAGTTTAGTTACTCCAAGGCATATGGGATCTTCCCACACCAGGGATTGAACCGGGATCCCTGCCTTGGCAGGCAGGTATTTTACCACTGAGCCACCAGGGAAGCCTAAGATCATACTTTTAAAAATTAAAATGGACTTCCCTGGCGGTACAGTGGATAAGAATCCACCTGCCAGTGCCGGGGAATGTGAATTTGATCCCCAGCTTGTGAAGATTCCACATGCTGCGGAGCAACTGAGTCATGCGCCACAACTACTGAGCCTGTGTGCTGCAGCTACTGAAGCCAGTGAGCCTAGAGCCTGTGCAGCAACGAGAAGTCCCCGCAACAAGAAGCCCGTGCACCACGACAAAGGGTCCTTGTTTGTGACAACTGGAGAAAGCCCATGTGCAGCAATAAGAACCCAGAGCAGTCAAAATAATTAAATAAATAAAATGAAATATTACTGTTTTAAATATAAGAATGCAAAATGTCAAACTAAGATTTTTGCACCTCTTTTCAAGACCTTGATGATCTGATAAATTGAGCAGAGGGCTCAGTTCTCAATTATTGATAAAATGATTAGTATTTACTTTCTGTTTGTGTGTAGGGGGCAGTGAATTCATCTGTCAAGCTGAAGTCTTCCTGTCACATGGAAGGGATTTCTGAGAAGTCTTTCATTTCCCTCTCCAGGTAGACTGCTATCAGGGAAATCCACAGCAAGATTGAGCAAAGGAAAAACTACAGTTTAAAAACAATCTGGTGGGGACCTCCCTGGTTGTGCAGGGGTTAAGACTCCACCCTTTCAATGCAGAGGGCACAGGTTCAATCCCTGGTTGATCTGGCAGTTCCATTTCTGGGTATATACCCCACACAACTGAAATTAGGGACTCGAACAGATAATTCTACACCAGTGTTCATAGCCAACATTATTCACAAAAGTCAAAAGTGGAAGCAAACCAAGTCTCTATTGACAGATGAACTGATAAACAAAATGTGGTATGAATAGACAATGGAATATTATTTAGTCTTAAAGAAAACTCTGATACATGCATGCTACAGTATGAATGAATGTAGGAGACTATGCTAATGACAAAAATGGCATATGTCTTTCATAAAAGACATTATGAAATAAGCCAGTCACAAAGGACAATATTGTTTGATTCTACTTATATGATGTACATAGTAATCAAATTTACAGGGACATGAACGGCTAAGCAAATGGCAGTTATCAGGGGCTGGAGAGAAAGAGAAATGGGAAGTTATTATTTAATGGGTATGGTTGCCATTTGGGAAGATTAAAAAGTTCTGGAGATGGATAGTGGTTTAATGCGTGTGGTTGCCATTTGGGAAGATTAAAAAGTTCTGGAGATGGATAATGGTGATGGTTGTACAATATCTGAAATGTAGCTAATGCCACTGAACTATATTTGAAAATGGTATGTTTTATGTTGTTTCTATTTTACCACAATTTAAAAAAATTGATCAACCCTAGTATTTCTTGAGTATATACCACACGCCAGATATGTGCATTATCTACTAAATGCTTCATATGCATTATCTCCCAAAGTTTTTGACCTGCCATTTTAACCTCCAAGTTCATTTTTCCTCCACATCATAAATAAACATATTTTGATCAAAACTGTCTCAACATCAAAGAACTTTCATTTAGACTTGATTTCCTGTTCAATTTTTTGTACAGTGAGATTTAGCCATTTCTAATTTTTTTTTTTTCGATTTTTCAGAAATCACTGTGAATCAGTTCTTTCCTGGGTAAACTTTACAATGAGGGTTAAATTCATCTTTCAAATTTGATCCATACCAAATTTTAATTTTTTTTCACATCTGCTGCTATAGTTTCATGGGTGCTTATTTCTATCGAATACAATTTGATTAAGGGGATTCCTGGTAGTTTTCAATGTTATATGCAAAATATGATTCTTTTTTTCTAAGATAATTTTACTGGATGGAGTAGTCATTTTAAGTTTTATATCGTACTGATTATTTCTACTAGTGAGTATCATCCTGAATTGGTTGATACTGATAGAATTCTTTTTGATAGGGATTGTTGTCGTTCAATCACTCAGTCATGTCTGACTCTTTCAGACCCTGTGGGCTGCAGCACACAGGCTTACTTGTCCTTCAAGCATCTCCTGGAGTTTGCTCAAACTCATGTCCATTGAGTCAGTGATGCCATCAACCATCTTGTCCCCTGTTGTCCCCTTCTCCTCCTGCCTTCAGTTTTTCCCAGTATCAGGGTCTTTTCTAGAATTGGCTCTTCACATCAGGTGGCCAAAGTATTGGAGCTTCAGCTTCAGCATCAGTCCTTCTAATGAATATTCAGAGTTGATTTCCTTTAGGATTACTGTTTTGATCTCCTTGCCGTCCAAGGAACTCTCAAAAGTCTTCTCCAGCACCACAATTTGAAAGCATCAATTCTTTGGCATTCAGTGTTCTTTGTGGTCCAATTCTCATATCCATACATGACTACTGGAAAAACCATAACTTTGACTATATGGACCTTTTTGTTAGCAAAGCAATGTCTTGATTTTTAATATGCTGTCTAGATTTGTTACAGCTTTCCTTCCAAGGAGTGACTGTCTTTTAATTTAATGACTCCAGTCACGATCTGCAGTAATTTTGGAGCCCAAGGAAATAAAAAGTTTCTATTGTTTCCCCATCTATTTGCCATGAAGTGATGAGACCAGATGCCATGATCTTTGATTTTTTAATGTTGAGTTTTAAGCCAGCTTTTTCACTCTCCTCTTTCACTGTCATCAAGAGTCTCTTTAGTTACTCTTTGCTTTCTGCCATAAAGGTGGTATCATCTGCATATCTGAGGTTAATGATATTTCTCCTGGCAATCTTGATTCCAGCTAGTGCTTCATCCAGTCCAGCATTTTGCATGATGTACTCTGCATAAATAAGCAGGAATAGCATAGGATGATCAAATAGCTTAGAAACCCCATTAGGGAATTGTAGATAGACAGGGAACTATAGGGGGGTTAGGAGACCACAATAAGACTAATGATCACTCAAGAAAGTAATGAGAATATTCTGAAACAAAGTGGGCTTGCTTGACTCATGAAGCAAAAAAAGTTGCTTAGCATCAAAGCCAGATTGGCTGGCTTAACAATAAAATCAAGCTACTTTGCTTAGCAACAAAACCACGCAACAGAAGCACGACACATGCCCCAAAACAATATAATGGTGGCATGAGGCCTACGTCCTGCCCAGTGAGTTCAATAAGGTAATAACCTCCAAAACATGCCCTTTAGTCCCTAAGACGTGTTCTTTGCACAATGCCCCCCAAACAATAAAACAATAGTAGAGAATAAGGCCTACAAACTGCCCAGTGGTGTCATCAAGTTAATGACTCCCAAAATATGCCCTGTGCCCACAAAAAAAACAATCATTTATGGAAAGGTGAATTTTCAAAATGAAAGACCTTCTTTGTACTGAGACCTGAAAATATTATTCCAAAATGTTATGACAATCTTGGCCTGACCATATAGTGACAAGAAAACTTCCCTACCTTACTTGGGGGAGGAACTGATGAAGGAAACCTGACGTCTATTTAAGAAAGACAAAGATCTTCTCCCCTTTCCCTCTCTTCCTTTGATTATAAAAATGTAACCCACTGAGTACTCTGGGAAGTGCAACACTTGTCTGCCTGCTCCTCTGTTCATGGGGATTCTCCAGGCAAGAGTACTGAAGTGGGTAGCCTTTCCCTTCTCCAGGAGATCTTCCCAACCCAGAGATCGAACCCAGGTCCCCACATTGCAGACAGATTCTTCACTGTCTAAGCCACCAGAGAAGCCCTTGTGAAACTTACAAGCATCCTAGTCTAACAAATCACTTCTTGTCTATCACCTTGCCTCTTGCAGAATTCCTTTCTGTGTTGAGACATAGAGGACTGTGGTACCAGAGCTCTTTGGAGCCCTGGAAATGACACTAACAGCTTCATTTTCATATTAAAGAGGCTTTTATAAGTGAAGCAGAACACTTAGAATTATTTGTTTAATGCTCAATTTATCAAAGTCTTATAGGTGATAAACCTTGAAGTCAACTTTTTTGGTATTTAAACATTGTTTCAGTTCAGTTCAGTTGGTAAGTCATGTCTGACTCTTTGCGACCCCATGGACTGCATCACGTCAGGGCTCCCAGTCCTCACCAACTCCCGGAGTTTGCTCAAACTCATGTCCATTGAATCAGTGATGCCATCCAACCATCTCATCCTCCGTCGTCTCTTTCTCCTCCTGCCTTCAATCTTTCCCAGCATCAGAGTCTTTTCAAAGGAGTCAGCTCTTCACATCAGGTGGCCAAAGTATTGGAGTTTCAGCTTCAACATCAGTCCTTCCAATGAATATTCAGGACCTGTTTCCTCTAGGATGGACAGGTTGGATCTCCTTGCAGTCCAAGGGACTCTCAAGAGTCTTCTCCAACACCACAGTTCAAAAACATCAAATCTGCACTCAGCTTTCTTTATACTCCAACTCTCACATCCATACATGACTACTGGAAAAACCATAGCCTTGACTAGATGGATCTTTGTTGACAAAGTAATGTCTCTGCTTTTTAACATGCTGTCTAGGTTGGTCATAACTTTCCTTCCAAGAAGTAAACGTCTTTTAATTTCATGGCTGCAGTCACCATCTGCAGTGATTTTGGAGCCCCCCAAAATAGTATATGTGCTGCCGAAGCGAGCACATGGAGCCCCCCAAAATAAAGGCAGACACTGTTTCCACTGTTTTCCCATCTATTTTCCATGAAGTGATGGGACCAGATGCCATGATCTTACTTTTCTGAATGTTGAGCTTCAAGCCAACTTTTTCATTCTCCTCTTTCACTTTCATCAAGAGGCTCTTTAGTTGTTCTTCACTTTCTGCCATAAGGGTGGTGTCATCTGCATATCTGAGGTTATTGATATTTCTCCTGGCAATCTTGATTCCAGTTTGTACTTCGTCCAGCCCAGCATAGCTTAGAGGGTAAAGCGTCTGCCTGCAATGTGGGAAACCAGGGTTTGATCCCTGGGTTGGGAAGATCCCTTGGAGAAGGAAATGGCAACCCACTCCAGTACTCTTGCCTGGAAATTCCCATGGATGGAGGAACCTGGTAGGCTACAGTCCATGGGGTCGCAAAGAGTTGGACACGACTGAGTGACTTCACTTTCTTTTCACCCTGCATATATGAGAAGGGAATGGCAATCCACTCCAGTATTCTTGCCTGGAGAATTCCATGGATAGTGAAGCCTGGTGGGTTACAGTCCGTGGGGTCTCAAAGAGTCAGACATGACTGAGCGACTAACACACACACACACACACCCTGCATGTAAGTTAAATAAGTAGGGTGACAATATACAGCCTTGACGGACTCCTTTTCCTATTTGGAACCAGTCTGTCTTTCCATGTCCAGTTCTAACTGTTGCTTCCTGACCTGCATACAGGTTTCTCAAGAGGCAGGTCAGGTGGTCTGGTATTCCCATCTCTTTCAGAATTTTTCACAGTTTATTGTGGTCCACACAGTCAAAGGCTTTGGCATAGTCAATAAAGCAGAAGTAGATGTTTTTCTAGAACTCTCTTGCTTTTTTGATGATCCAGCAGATGTTGGCAATTTGATCTCTGGTTCCTCTGCCTTTTCTAAAACCAGCTTGAACATCTGGAAGTTCACGGTTCATGTATTGTTGAAGCTTGGCTTGGAGAATTTTGAGCATGACTTTACCAGCATGTGAGATGAGTGCAATTGTGAAGTAATTTTAGCATTCTTTGGCATTGCCTTTCTTTGGGATTGGAATGAAAACTGACCTTTTCCAGTCCTGTGGCCACTGCTGAGTTTTCCAAATTTGCTGGCATATTGAGTGTAGCACTTTCACAGCATCGTCTTTTACAAACTTAATTAACTATCCTTAAATTTTTAAAATAGTTTTTTTGGTGGGCTGTGCCACTCAGCTTGCAGGATCCTTTTTAAATTTTATTTATCGATTTATTTTTGATGGCACTGGGTCTTCATTGCTGCGCATGGGCTTTCTCTAGCTGTGCTGAGCCGGGGGCTACTCTTCATCACGGTTCACTGGCTTCTGATTGCGATGGCTTCTCTTGTTAAGAGCACAGGCTCTAGGGCACACAGGCTTCAGTAGTGCAGCTGTCAGGCTCTAGAGAGTGGGCTCAGTAGTCCAAGGCATGAGGAATCTTCCTGGACCAGGGATCGAACCTGTTCACCTGCCTTGGCAGGCAAATTCTTATCTACTCTGCCACCAGGGAAATCCTCCTTAAAATTTTAAACTGTAATTAAAGTGCTGATTTGGCTGATGCTTATGAATTCTTCAAATATCTTCAAGAGCAGATCAGAAACAAAAATGATAACTGAAAGTAATGAAGTTTAAATTTCAGTGCTCTTTGCTTGCATGGCCTCTTCCAGGGCCCTTCTTTTGTCTGTATGCCTCTTTAATACCTTACTATGCATTTTTTTTCTTAAGTAGGGCCACACAAACTGTTTCAGCCATGGGCCTCACAAAATCTGGAGCTTCTTGCCCCCCTGCTTTCTTGGACCATTGCTTTCTTTTGTTATCATCCTATGGTTTCTGTAATATTATTCATATTCCTTTCTGGGCTTTCAAAAATCTGATCAGACTGGAAAGAAGAGAAATGTCATCTTAGTCCAGTTGAGGTAATTAGATCTGGGTCTTCGGTGAACTGATTCTTGGTCAGTCTTAAGATCTGCTCGTGTGGTCCAAGGGGATTGTCACCAGGCCACTGATGATCAAGCTGAGCTCCCTTTTTATAATGTCTATAAGAGTTTTAAAATCATACCTTTCTCTTAGGTTTTCATTGTTTGTAATGTGATATTGTCCCTCAAAATCATAAGCTTTCAGTCTCGCTTAGGTGGCATTATATAAACTGCTGTCCTGTCTCATGGGCTTCCCAGGTGGCTCAGTGGTAAAAAATCTGCCTGCCCAAAGCAGGAGATGCAGCAGACGTGGGTTCCATCCCTGGGTTGGGAACATCCCCTGAGGGAGGAAATGGCAACCCACTCCAGTATTTTTCCCTGGAAAATCCCACGGCCAGAGGAGTCTGGCAGGATTGCAAAGAGCTGGACACCACTGAGTGAACACGTATTCACACATGTTCTGTTTGATACACTGATGGGGATTTTTGCAAGTTCGTGTATTCCTACTGATATATTATTTTGTGATATTCATAGGGCCACCTGAAATTTTCACTTCCTAGAGGAGGAGGATAGAGTCTTTGGGGTTAGCCAAGACTCTGGTTGGCTAATTAGCTCTTGGAGCCCCTTCTTGATTATTGTGTGTGAGCAATCCAGCCTGTCGACCTATCTTGTTCTTTACACAATTCCCATTGTTTGGGACTATTTGACTCCTCACAGGTGAGTGAATTGCTTTTATACCCAAGTGGGAATAGTATATATGTATATTTTATAAATAGGAATTTAGTTAATAAAAGAAACAAAATATCCGTGTGTTAATTTCTCTTATGAAAATAAAAAAATTAAACATATCCTGTACTAGTCACCATTCTTGTGTGTTTTAACTAACTTTTTGTGCTCTTTTTCTATTTGGAAAGAACTAAAGAGCCTCTTGATGAGGATGAAAGATAAGAGTGAAAAAGCTGGCTTAAAAATTCAACGTTCAAAAAACTAAGATCGTGGCATCTAATTCCATCACTTCGCAGCAAATAGAAGGAGGAAAAGTGGAAACTGATAGGTTTTCTTTTCTTGGGTTCCAAAATCACTGCAGACAGTGACTGCAGCCATGAAATTAAAGGACACTTACTCCTTGGAAGGAAAGCTGTAACAAATCTAGACAGCATATTAAAAAGCAGAAACATCACTTTCCCTATAAAGGTCCATATAATCAAAGCTATGGTTTTTCCATTAGTCATGTATGGATGTGAGAGTTGGACCATAAAGAAGGCTGAACGCCAAAGAATTGATTCTTTCAAATTGTGGTGCTTGAGAAGACTTTTGAGAGTCCCTTCAACTGCAAGGAGATCAAACCAGTCAATCTTAAAGAAAACCAACCTTGAGTATTCATTAGAAGGACTGATGCTGAAGCTGGAGCTCCAATACTTTGGCCACCTGATGAGAAGAGCTGACTCATTGCAGAAGACCCTGATGCTGGAAGAGACTAAGGGCAGGAGGAGAAGGGGGCAACAGAGGATGAGATGGTTGGATGGCATCAGCGACTCAATGGACATGATTTTGAACAAACTCCAGAAGATAGTGAAGGGAAGCTTAGAGTGTGCAGTCCATGGGGTTGTAAAGTTGGACATGACTTAACGACCAAACAACATGAACTCATGGCCTTTCAGTTGCAACTTGCTCCAATAATTGTGACAATAACAATAGGAAAATAATTATCATGTTATTATGAGTGCTGCAGTTGTCACACCTTGGCCAAATAGAGGTTGGTTCCTTAGACGTACCAGCGCTGCTGATGCTTCTTAAAGCCTTCAGGTGTTCTGGCAGCAGGACATTCCACCTCATCCAGTCTGACTATTTTCTTTTCCCAAGACACAGACTCAGTTCTCCTCCTTTGCATGGAGAAGCATACAGAGGGACTCTGCTGTTAGAGCCCTCTTAGTAGTCACTTATGAATGGAAACATTTCTCTCTTCAAGTTAGGAGTTAACATTTATTTTTCCAGTTTAACAGAGCTTGTTGCTGTACAAATACATTTGTTATGCTGACAAATACATTGTGGATAGTTTTGTGGGTTTTTTTTTTTTTTTTTGATGCCTTGGCACACCAAAAGGCATTAGATTGGGAAAGACAAAGGACCTGGGTGTGCCTCTGGATTGGGAAGGCAGAATCAAATATCCTGCTTTAGTCACTTCATCTTCACAACAACCAAGTGAGGTAAGCACTGTTGTCATCCTCATTTTACAGATGAGGAAACTGAGCTTCCCAACATGCTTTTATGTCATAGACATATGAAGAAAATAGGGCCTGTGTGGTGTGCTGGACTAAACGCATAGGGCTAGCAGGCACCAGAGGTGCAGAAGCTAAAGGGGCACTCATCCCAATTTGCCCAGGACTTTCCCATTTTTTTGGCTGCACAGCATGTGGGATCTTAGTTCCCCAACCAGGGATGAAACCCATGTACCCTACATTGGGAGCATGGAGTCTTAACCACTGGACTGCCAGGGATGTCACAAGAATTTCCCATTTTTAAAACTAAAGGTCTCGTCTTGGAAACCCTTCCAATCTCAGTGAAACCAAGATGCTTCATCATGCTTCAGAGGTCTCTGGTCAAGCCCAGCCTGCTGCCTGACCTACGTGTGAACAGCTTCTTGCTCCTGTGACCTGTTAGTGATGCACTGATGTGCCTGGATACTCCACGTGAGGCTCAGTAATCAGCCTGAGGTTGCGGAGCTAGTTAACAGAGAAACCAGACTGAACCCAGCTCTATGAGACTCCTGAGCCCAGCTCTTAATCGTGATGCTTTGTCCTTATTGCCCATTCCCTCACCCTTTCAGCTCTTCTTTACCCTAAGATGCTTAGTGCTTTGATGGTCTAGTCACATTAAACAAACAGAGGGGAAAGCAGCTTATTCTTGTTTTTTTCAAACATGGTCACAATTTTAAAGAGTGCCCTGGGTTCATTGCAGCACTATTTATAATAGACAATAAATGGAAGCAACCTACATGTTCATCGACAGATAAATGGAGAAAGATGTCTCACACACACACACAGAGACACCCCACAATGGAATACTACTCAGCCATAAAAAAGAATGAAATAATGCCATTTCCAGCAACATGGATGGGCCTAGAGATTATCATACTAAGTGAAGTAAGTCAGGCAGAGACGGACAAGTATCCTGATATAGCTTATATATGGACCCTTTAAAAAAGATACAAATGAGCTAATTTACAAAACAGAAACAGACTCACATATCTAGAAAACAAACTTATGGTTACCAAAGAGGAAAGGGCAGGGAAGGGCTAAATTAAGAGTTCCTATTAACATAAACACACTACTATATTTAAAGTATATAATCAACAAGGACCTCCTGTATAGTTCAGGGAACTATACTCAATATTTTGTGATAAGCTATAAAGGAAGAGAATCTGAAAAAGAATATATGTATGCATAACTTAATCACTGTGCCATATACCTAAAACTAACACACCATGGTAAACCAACAATACTTCAGTTACAAGAAGGAAAACATTGAAGATCTAAATACATAAAGAAATAGATTGTACTCATGGGCAGAAAAATTCAATATCATAAAAATATCAAGTTAAGAAGAACTGGCCCATAGGTTTTATGCAGTTCTAATAATATTCTCAATAAGGTTAAAAAAAAAAGAACCCACCTGCCAATGCAGGAGACACAAGGGATACAGGTTCCATCCCTGGGTTGGGAAGATTCTCTGGAGGAGGAAACGGCAACCCATTCTAGTATTCTTGCTGGGATAATCCCATGGACAGAGGAGCCCGGTGTGGCACAGTCCACGGGGTCACAAAGAGCCAGATGTGCATGTGTGCTAAGTCGCTTCAGTTGTCTCTTACTCTTCGTGACCCTATGGGCTGCAGCATGCCAGGTCCTCTGTCTATGGGATTATCCCAGCAACAATACTGGAGTGGGTTGCAGTGCTCTCTTCCAGGGGATCTTCCCAGCTCAGGGATCAAACCCACATCTGTTACATCTCTTGCATTGGCAGGTGGGTTCTTTACCACTCAAGCCACCTGGGAAGCCCAAAGAGTCATACTGACTGAGCAGCTGAGCATGCAGGCATGCCTGCACATTAAGATTAAGCTCGTGGGACAACCTTACAAAGTATGCGCCTTTGCTCTGCAATGCAACAGGTAGGACACAAGACCACATGAGATGTTATCTTGCCAAAAAATTCAAAGCTAAATGTCATCAAAACTTTAGATCTAACTACCAATTTATAGGCAATATGGAGAACAGAAGAACAACTTAAATGACACCACCAAGAAGCAATCAGCCAAACACTCCAGAATGTGGGAAATTTCACAAGACAAATGACCTAGTTCCTTAACAAGGAAAAAGAAAAAAGCGGGGAGGGGGAAAAGTCTAAAATTAAGAGAGACTTAAAGAGACAGATCAACTGCACGCAACATGTGGGCCTGATTTGGATCTTGATTTGAGCAAATCAATTGTATTTGGTTAGCCAAAAAATTTGTTCCAGTTTTTCCATAAGTTAAAAAAATTTTTTAATTAAATTAAAAAAAATTCTATGAGAAAATCAGTAAAGTTTAAACATTGATGAAGCATCTCCCTGGTTGGTATAGTTACTAGGAATTACTACTGAGATAGGCTGGGACCTGGGACCCTTACCGGAGTGCTTGCACTTTCACCTGGGTAAATGCCTCCTTGAGTAACAGAATACAAAGAAACTATAAGTGACTAAAAATAACTGCAAGCATGAGCAGTTGGGCCAATTATGAAAAATAAGATACAAAAAGGCCACAAACTTCTGAGGTGCTGGGAGCAAAAGATGGATGCTGTGTACAACCCCACCAAGGGGTGGGGAGACCGTCTAAGCTACCCCTCCAGTCCAACCATCTACTCCTATCCTCATCCCACTTAAAGAACCCGCCCACCCTCCTGGGAGAGTGAGCCAGGGTGCCGGTGTCTTGTTTTCATTCTGTCGTGATACAGCATAAGTCCGAGTAAAGCCTTGTTTGAATCTCTTGTTTGGTTTCTTATCAATTTCTATTAAATTAAAAGACACCTGCTCCTTGGAGGAAAAGCTATGACAGACCTAGACAGTGTATTAAAAAGCAGAGATATCACTTTACCGACAAACGTCCATATAGTCAAAGCTATTGTATTCCCAGTAGTCATGTACGGATGTGAGAGGTGAACCATAAAGAAGGCTGAGTGCCGAAGAATTGATTCTTTCAAACTGTGGTGCTGAAGAAGACTCTTGAGAGTCCCTTGGACGGCAAGGAGATCCAACCAGTCCATCCTAAAGGAAATCAACCCTGAATATTCATTGGAAGGACTGCTGCTAAAGCTGAGCAAACTCAGAGAGATAGTGAAGGACAGGGAAGCCTGGCATGCTTTAACTCCACAGAGTCGCAGAGTCAGACATGGCTTAGTGACTGAACAACGAACAACAAGGGAGGAAGGTGGGAGCAGGGATCAGGAAGGAGGGGACACATGTATGCCTATGGCCGATTCATACTAATGTATGGCAAAACCCATCACAATGTTGTAAAGCAATTATCCTCGGATTAAAATAAATAAATTAAAAGAAAGAAAAATGAGTCCAAGGAGGAGGATCAGTAACACTATTAATTGTTTTTAGATCCTCTATGCTGTTTTTAAAAAATTAAAAAAAAAAGTTCTTACTTTTAGAGATGTATACTAAAGTGTTTATGGGCAAAATGATATGATCTCTGGAATTTGAAAATAATCCTCTGGGGTTGGGGTGGGGGTAAAGATGAAGTAAGATTGGCTGTGAGTTCATAATTGCTCTTGCGGGAGGATGGATACGGGGGCTCCTTACATTGTTCTCTCTACTTCTGTTTATGTTGGCAAATTTTCACAATCAGAGAAGAGACGAAGCCGTGTCACCTCCTCCCAGAAGCCCTCTCAGTTTCCTCAGAGGGTGAGCTCCCTCCTTTGGGCTTGTCAAGCCACCTGTCACGCAGAACTGCAGTCCAGTGGCCTGCTTCTTCCTCTAGAGGGCAGAGTGGTGGCCTTGGGTCCCTCTGTCTCCCCAGGACAGGGTTTCTGCATGAATGAGCAGATGATTCTTGGTCTGGGTTCCATTTGTGGTCAAGCAGCTCAGTCTCCAACAAGCACTTAAGTTCCATTGATGGCAAAGGCCGGACATTTTCTACAGTCTGTTCTCCTGGTAAGTAAGTAAGTAAAGTCACTCAGTCGTGTCCGACTCTCTGTGACCCCATGGACTGCAGCCCACCAGGCTCCTCAGTCCATGAGATTCTCCAGGCAAGAACACTGGAGTGGGTTGCCATTTCCTTCTCCAGGGGATCTTCCCGACCCAGGGATCGAACCCGGGTCTCCCTCATTGGAGGCAGACGCTTTAACCTCTGAGCCACCAGGGCCTCAGTCACCGACCAGCAAATACCCACTTTCGGGGCTGGCAGCATGACAGCCCCGAAAGTGGGTATTTGCTGGTCGGTGACTGAGGCTGAGTGAGTTTCCAGTTGCTGACTGGACTGGCGGACACACTCCGAGGAACTGGCCAGACTGGTGCTGCTTCTCACGTGAGAGTCCAAAGGCCTGGCAAGTGCAGCTCCCGGGGAAACCCTGCTCACACCCCCTGGGCGAAGGAAAAAAAGCAAGAGGAGCCAGAAGCCCCGTGTCTGGGAACAGCCGGTGACTGGACGGGAAGTTCTGCTCTGACCGCGGCCATCAACACCTCCCTAAGAAGTCTGTGGCTCGAACAAAAGCTCCCATCAGGCGAAACCCCAGGATGAGGCTGCCGGAGGTGCTGATTTTCCTGGCCTCCTGGGGAGTCGCCAGAGCTGCACCAGGTAGGCACTGAGGATGCCTGGGATCGCTGTGAACTCAGAGTCGAGAGCTGCTGGAAGCTGCTCAGGGAAAGCTGAAAATGTTGCTAAGAATAGCAAGACAGGGAGCTCAGCTGGGGAGGCTGGGTGAGAGAGTTAGTGGGTGGAGGGTGTGCTGTTTGAGCCTAAGATTGTTAAGTGGAGGTGACGGCTGGCCACGGGAAGAACATGGACATTGTTCAGAGCTGTCGGTATCTAAGAGCCAGCCAGCTGATAGAGGTAGAAGGGAGCAGGCAGATTCATGAATTCATTCAACAAATATTGGTTGAGTAGCTCTCAAATCTAGTATTTTATTGGAACTCTGTTGAGGCATTTTACTAACCTCATTCCTTTTTGGATCTGTAACACATTTTAGAATTTCCTAACAGAGTTCACTGTTGTTTAGAAATATGCATCTGGAGAAGGGAATGGCAACCCACTTCAATATTCTTGCCTGGAGAATCCCATGGACAGAGGAGCAGGGTGGCTATAGACCATGGGGTCGCAAAGAGTCAGACACGATTTTGAGAATAAACCACAACCCCAGAGATCTGCAAGGGTTTCTTTTCTGCAAATGCCACCAGCAAATTATAATTTTGTCAACAATGTGCATGCACACACTACATGGATCCGCATCATTCATGGTATGAATTTTATCCTTGCTAGATTACTCCCATCTCTCTCTTAAAAGGACCTTAGATTAGCAAATGATACAAAAGCTTTGGTGTTTTGTTTAAGACAAAGGCAAGCTTTCCTAAGCTTGAATTTATAGTTCTTCAAAACAAAAACAAGACACAAGAACTAAAATGTCCTAGGCAATAAAAAATTATTTTGAAACAAAAAATGAATCATGCACTATTCTTGGAACCAGGGATGTGCAGAAAAGAGACAAAATTCCAATGCTGGTGAAGCCTCCCTTCACCTCAGGAGAAAAAGACTAAAAGACACATGGACAAAGAAATACATATTCCAGGAAATAACAAGGGTTACGGAGAATAATAAAGCAGAATAAAGGAACAGAGAGGATGAGGGAGAAAGATTACTTAAGGGGTAGCAGAGAAGAACTGTCAAATAAAGTGACATTTGACTAGAGACCTAAGGCAGCATGGGAGAGAGCTATGTGGATGTCCAGAAGAACATTCCAGCAGCAGAGGATGAAAAGTTCACAGGCCCTGAGCTGGATGCACAGGACATGTGTGTGAGCAAAAGCATGAGGCCAGCGTGGCTGGAGCTCAGACAATGCGGGGATGGCGGGGTAGAGGGATATGGATGTTGGGAGATCATGGGGGTGGGGCCAGGGGCTGGTGCCAGCTCATGTGTAAACTTGTAGACAATTTTGAGAACACCAAGTGAGGGAATTCATGGGCTGTTTGGTGGTTAGAACTCTACGCATTCACTGCCCAGGTTCAATCCCTGGTCAGGGAACTAGGATCCCACAAGCTGGGAGGTACAGCCAAAAAAGAAAAAGTATATAAAAACACGCTAACAAAGGAAAATAATCAAGAAGAGCTAACATTTATTTTCTGAGTACTTACTATATACTGTGCTTATTCTTTGTGCTTGACATATATTGTCCTTTTAAAACCCATTTGAAAAATGAAGTGAAAATACCTCCTCTGATTTTTATAGTCCCTGTAGTGGTGGTTAGTTGCTAAGTGTGTCCAATTCTTGCAACCCCACGGACTGTAGCCTGCCAGGCTCCTGTGTCCATGGCATTCTCCAGGTAAGAATACTGGAGTGGGTTCCCATTTCCTTCTCCAGGGGATCTTCCCAACCCAGGGATCAAACCCGGGTCTCCTGCACTGCAGGGAGATTGTTTACCATAGTCCTGTAAAGTATGTACTATTATCGTTATATCCATTTTGTGGATGAAGAAAATGAGACCCAGAGGGGACACAAACTCCCCAAGATCCCACAGCTGGGAAGTGGCGAGACTGTACTCAGCCACCTTTCCACCATACACTTTGATGGGTCCTCTTGGGATTGTGGGTACTACTTCCCCCCGCCTTTTCTTCAAACTTTTCTGGACTGTTGCTGCTGCTGCTAAGTCACGTCAGTTGTGTCCGACTCTGTGCAACCCAATAGATGGAAGCCCACCAGGCTCCCCCATCCCTGGGATTCTCTAGGCGAGAACACTGGAGTGGGTTGCCATTTCCTTCTCCAATGCTGCTGCTGCTGCTGCTGCTAAGTCGCTTCAGTCGTGTCCGACTCTGTGCGATCCCATAGACGGTAGCCGACCAGGCTCCCCCGTCCCTGGGATTCTCCAGGCAAGAACACTGGAGTGGGTTGCCATTTCCTTCTCCAATGCATGAAAGTGAAAAGAGAAAGTGAAGTCGCTCAGTCGTGTCTGACTCTTGGCGACCCCATGGACTGCAGCCTAGCAGGCTCCTCCGCCCATGGGATTTTCCAGGCAAGAGTACTGGAGTGGGGTGCCATTGCCTTCTCCGTTTCTGGACTGTATACATTTATAATCTAAAACTGGAGTTACATTTAAAAGAATTCCATAACACCTGTCAGTTTTTTCAGAATCTAAGTCTCTTCCTGAAGTGCAGACTTTTGAGACACCCAGTTGGATAGCCATCACCCTTGCTTTGCATAAAGCCATGGAGTTTCTACCTGCACCATCCTTAGCCAAGAACTTGGGTGGGGCGCCAACTTGCTGGTTTCATCTCCTCCCACACAAACCGGAGGCTACACAGCATTTATCCCTCAGCCTCTAACTGCAGACAAGCCTACAAGTTCTTTCGTGGGAGCCAGTGTGGGAGGCAAACATTTTCCTGGAGAATGACGAGCCTGCCTCTCGGAGCTGCTGTGAGGCGATGGCAATCCACACTGCTAACACAAGTGAAGGGAAGTGAAGAGAAAGGCGCTCAGTCATGTCTCACTCTTTGCAACCCTGTGGACTATATACTCCATGGAATCTCCAGGCCAGAATACTGGAGTGGGTAGCCTTTCCCTCCTCCAGGGGATATTCCCAACCCAGAGATCAAACCCAGGTCTCCCGCATTGCAGGCGGATTCTTTACTAGCTGAGCCACAAGGGAAGCCCAAGAATACTGGAGTGGGTAGCCTATCCCTTCTTCAGCAGCGGATTTACCAGCTAACACAAGAGATCGGTTTTAATAAGTTAACCCTTTGTGTTTTGGAGGGCAGTGGTTTACAGGGGAGGAGTTATAACTGCAGAGTTTTGGATCATTGCTTAGCATCAAAAATGATAGCTTATTATTGTTATTGTTATTGTCATTTAGTCACTCAGTTGTGTCCGACTCTTTGCGATCCCATGGACTATAGCCCACCAGGCTCCTCTGTCCCTGGGATTCTCCAGGCAAGAATACTGGAGTGGGTTGCCATTTGCTTCTCCGATAGCTTGTATGCAAATCTTCAAAAAAAAAAAAAGTCCAAATGAACTTATTTACAAAACAAGAACAAACTCACAGAGAACAGATTTAAGGTTACCAGGAGAAAGGGGAGGATAGATTGAGAGTTTGGGGTTGACATATACACACTGCTGTTTTTAAAACAGAAAATCACAGACTTCCCTGGCAGTCAAGTGGTTAAGGCTCTGTGCTTCCAATGCAGGGGTCATGAATTCGATCCCTGGTCAAGGAACTAAGATCTTGTGTGATGCAGCCAAATATATATATATATATATATATATATATATATATATAAAATAAAAATAAGAAATAGATAACTAACAAGGACCTACTGTAAAACCAAACCAAAGCAGAAAACAACAACAACAACAACAACAAACACCCCCACAAAGGACTGAAATTGGGACCAATATTGCTTTATGGTGGGTTGTATTCATAATAGATAAATCACGGAATCATAGGCAGTTAAAACTGATAAAACAGATAACCTTTGTGCAATACACAAATGTTATGCTTCAGAAAAAAGAGGCTCCAGAAGAGAAGAAAACCTGAGGTCCAAGGGGCAGACAGCCCACTTAGGCTGGTTTGTCCACTCCATGGCCATCCACCCCTTTTCTACTAGTATCATTATCCCCATTTTACAGAAATGGGGATGCTGAGGTTCAGCTGAGGAAATCTCTTGTTCAAGTTGCCATTGAATGTGTACCCAGGATTCAAAACAAGATTTCTCTGATTTCAAATTGCATGCATGTCCTTTCAAAAATAATCCACTGACTTAAGCCAGAAAACCTAGGTACTACCTTTTAATATCTATGTGACCTTGAGTCTCTATTTCACTATCTGTAAAATAAGGATAATACTATAGGAGGAGAGATTAAATAAGGTGAGCTCATGCACTTACACTGCAATGTGCTATAAAAGTTTGAGACCTTTTTTTTTTTTTTAAATATCTAAGGTCACACGGCTAGCTAGTGGCAAAGTGCACTGTGATCATTTCTTTTCAGGTACATATGAATCATAGGTCTGCCACTAACTAGCTCAGTTTCCTCATCTGTAAAATGGGTATGATAATAGAACGTATTTCATCATTTTGCTATGAAGCTACATAGGCAGAGGGCTTGGCGCAGCATCTGGCCTTCAGTAGGTGCTAAATAAATGGCAGGTGTTTTCCTGCCTTCCTCTTCTTGTCTCTGACCATAAGCAAACTCACCTTTCAGACATTTTAAGACTGTCTTAGACTCTAGGAATGATTTTTTTGTCTCCTCTACCCCAACATGAATCAGTAAAAAGATCTCACATTATACATGATTTTTAATGACTTCTAAAAATAATTTTTAAAATATATTAAATATAGTAATTCTGTTTATTTATTTGGCTGCCCCAGGTCTTAGTTGCAGCACAAAGGATCTGTGTTCTTTGCCGTAGCATGCAGGATCTTTAGTTCTGGCAGGTGAACTCTTGGTTGCGGCATGTGGGATCCCATTCCTTGACCAAGGATTGAACCTTGGCCGCCTGCATTGGGAGCTCAGAGTCTTAGGAAATCCTACTTTTTAATGACATTTAAAAATATTGCATTTGAAATAGATTGTGGTTTTGATGGCACAGATTTTTTTCCCCTGAACTTTGGAACAAATGCATTTTTTCCCCCAGGTCTCAGACATTTCCATGGGCCTTACAGAGGGATTAGGCTCTGGGTTCTGTATCTGTTGTCCCCAGTGTACGAAGTTAGCCTGGTGACACCTTGGTGAAGAAGGAGGGCCAAGAGACTGTTTTGCCTGCCCAGGCACAGGGAGCAGAGTTGAGCTCTCAGAATTAAAGCTAGAGGGTACCCTGTGCCCGTCAGCCCTCTGCTCAAGTAGAACCAGCCCAGAGAGGTTCAGCATTTGTCTTCACATTGCTCCTGGCCCTGGACCTTCACCTGCAGAGGACAGCAGCTGAGTGGATGCTGGAGCAGGCAGGAGAAGGACACAGCCACCCCCCTCACCCCATCTCCCTTCCGTGGTGAAAGCAGAACTGCAGGATCCCCCGTGATCAAATTCAGAGTCATTGCTGCTTTGCATTCTCTCATATTCTCTCGTTTTAAACCTCCCAATAACTGTAAAAGGTAGGGGGCGCTGTTGTCCCCATTTTACAGATGAAGAAATTGGCACAGAGTCAGTTCACCGAGCTAGTGAGCACTGGAGCTGGAATTCCAACCAGGTCTGTGCCCTCAACGCTCACTGTGCTTGATGCCAAGTTTATTTATAGTCTCAGCGATTAATGAATAATGATAGCTAAGATTGGTACCTTTTCTTAAAACTCAAGGATTTTGAGAATACATTCTTACTGTAAAAGATCCAAGCAGTATGGATATAGAGTTTCTTAATTTTCATGAGATTTCCCCAGATGAGGTGTCTTCAGGGTAATGTTTTAGGATCTCTGGTCCGAAGGATAAAGTGTTAAAGTGCCCACCTCCCCACACCCTCCCAGTCTCACTCTGGGTCCTGGGGGTAATTGCCAGAGACAGTGGTGTGTGGAGAGTCCTCTGGACAAACACCCCTCCCCCCCTTTTCTGGTTGAACACAGTGATTTATTTGAAAATATTATACTTTTTTTTTTCAAATACAGTAATGAAGGAGTTCCAGCAAGTCATATGGAGGGATATGTGGAGGGGAGAGTGTAAGAGGAGAAGGAGGAAAAACATTATCGGAAGCCCACCAGAAGGGTCAGGCAACCATATTGTGTGTCTTTAGAATTGAAGGTGGATGGGGACTTCCCCCAGGGGGCGCTAGTAGTAAAGAACCCACCTGCCTATGGAGGAGACTTAAGAGACTTGGGTTGGATAACTAGTTTGGGAAGATCCCCTGGAGGAGGAAATGGCAACCCACTCCAGTATTCTTGCCTGGAGAATCCCATGGACAGAGGAACCTGGTGGGCTACAGTTCATAGGTGTGCAAAGAGTCAGACACATTCTGAAGCAACTTACCAGCATGCAGAGTCTTGCCTAGCTGTCCAGTGGTTAAAACTCTGCCTTTTAATGTGGAGGGTATAGGTTCAATCCCTAGTCAGGGAACTAAGGTCTCACATGCTGTGGAATGTGGCCAAAAATTTAAAAAAAAAAAATTGAAAGTAGATAAACAGGGCCTCTCCCTGCTGAATGGCGCACTTGGAGAAGTCCCCAACTGCCTCTGAAGTTGTCTAGGCTTTGACTGACTCCACCTCTCTTCCCCACCACGCTACTCTTTTTTTGTGAGCTGACCAATAATAATGTCAAGGAACACTGTTCTTTCTTCTGTTTTAAAAAATACTTAGTTTTTTATCTATTTTGGCTGTGCTGGGTCTTTGTTGGCACACACGGGCTCAGTAGTTGTGGCACTTGGGCTTAATTGTGGTATATGGGATCTTAGTTCCCTGGCCAGAGATTGAACTCGGGCCCCCTGAGTGTGGAGTCTCATCCACTGGATCACCTGGGGAGTCCCAAGGAGCACTTTTCTACCAGGGCCATAATCTGTTATTCAGGAGAGATGGCTTTTCCAGGTGAAGCCATACGCCAGTCTCCCAATGACCAGCTTTGCTGCCTAAAGCACAAAGCCCACTGAGCATCCAGTAGCTCACTGTCCTCACTTGGAGCTTATCCTCAAAGAGCTTGACTTCAACTCATTTTCATTTGAGGCAAAAACATTAGGAGAGTTGATCCTAATATGCTAGCAACTGTGAACCCCAACTTTATGAAATGAAATATCATTTCTCAGCTACTTTGCCATATTACTTAACCTTAGTTAGCCTTTGCCCGTTTGTAGGAAACTCAGTTGAAACCAACCCTGACCACCCCCTGCAATAACTCAGTGCCTCCTCAGACTATGATGGGATGCTATTTGCTGCACTTGTACCAAGCCTAGGTGCAAAATAATCCCAGAAATGCCCTTTTTACCCTGTCTTGGAAACACCATGTAACAGTAGGAAACCAGGAGGGTGGTGGTGTCAAGTGCCAATTTCTCCAGCTGCTGAGACCACAAATCTAAAGCCCTGTGTTTTTTCATCATTAGATCATTAGTGACTACAGGGATGATGGCTCTGAGACTGATTTTTTTTTTAAATTATTAAGAAGTAAAGGGACTTCCTTGGTAGTCCAGTGGTTAAGAATCCGCCTTGCTATGCAGAGAACATGGGTTTGAACCCTGGTCGGGGAACCAGGATCCCGCATACCTCAGAGTGTGCCCATGTGCCACAACTAACACCTGATGCAGCCAAATCAATAAATATTTTTAAAAAGATCTCTTGGGGGGAAAAAAAAGTAGAGAAGGAAGTTTTTATTTTAGTAGAACTTTGTCTAACAATGGGGTCTGAGTGACACAGTGACACAGATACACCTGTATCTGGCTGGTGTCAGTGGGTTTCTCTACTTCATGAGCCAGACTCGGAGAGAGCTTGAGGGACCAGGCAAGGAGGTTAACTGAAGATGTTAATTGACAGCTTCCAAGGTTGCTTCCTATATCGATATCCTGAGCACCACACACTGCCTCTTCTAAAATTAGTCTCTTTAACAACTATTTCATTCCTCTGCTTCCCAAGGCAACCAACCAAGACCACAGTGAAAGTAACAAGAAAATACCTCTGAGGGTAAAACTCTTACAGTCAAATAAAATAAAAATGTTAATTCACCATTGTATTTATTTTCAGACAATTGTAAGCCAATGCAGGGGACAAGTGAAGCATCGTTATTTCTGTCCCCTAGGAACTTTTAAAATCTAATTGGGAGGAAAAGCACACACCAGTTGTAATTTAAATATCTTCACTGATTTTTAAAAAAAAGGAAAAATAGAAAAAAGGTATTAAAAAAATCATTAACTTTTTCATCGAGTTCCTTATAAATATTTCTCTTCATTTTTATGTGCTTTTAAAAATAAAATGACTACCACACTACATATATAGTTTTGTAGTCTGCTTCTTTGACTTACTTTTACTTACCAGGAGAAGCAGAAAAGGAAGTCTTTATCCCCCCTTCCAACGTTACAGCATATATGATAGATAAAGGGTTAATATTATACGGACAAGGGCTCTTACAAACTAAGAAAATAATGGAACACCTCAATAGAAATAAAGAATCTGCCTGCAATGTGGGAATTCCTGGGTTCGATCCCTGGGTTGGGAAGATCCCCTGGAGAAGGGAAAGGCTACTCCAGTATTCCGGCCTGGAGAATTCCATGGATAGCCCATGAGGTCGCAAAGAGTCAAACATGACTGACTGACATTCACTTTCTTTCTTTCAATAGAAACAGGCAAAGAACACACAAGTAGAAAAGTCACCAAAAAAGAAATACAAGTGGCCAATAAACATATTTAAAATATTCAAATTCACTAGAAATTCAAGAAATGCAAAATAACTAATGAGATCTCATTTTTCACCAACCAAATTGGCAAACATTTTTTTATAATATTCACATCTTCAGTGGGATATCTAGTGCATGAATAAAAGCCTTGAAATGTTCACATCTTTCTCTACTGAAGTTTTCATTCTTAAGAAAAAAAGCACTATAATCTATAGGCTAGCACAGGGAACTCCCTTCAACACTCTGCAATGACCCACGTGGGATAAGAATCCAAAAAAGGTGGATACACGCATATGCACAGCTTACTCACTTTGTTGTCTAGCAGAAACAAATGCAACACTGTAAATTCAACCTATATTCCAAAAAGTTTTAAAAAGTAAAGAAGAAAAAAAGCATTATAATTTACAATAGGTAAAAAAAAAACTGAAAGCAATATAAATATTATGTAGCATTGATTCAGTTGAGTTCAGTCACTCAGTTGCGTCCGACTCTAGGCAACCCCAAGGACTGCAGCACGCCAGGCTTCCCTGTACATCACTAACTCCTGCAACTTGCTCAAACTCATGTCCATCGAGACGGTAATGCCATCCAATGATCTCATCCTCTGTCATCCCCTGCTCCTTTTGCCTTCAATCTTGCCCAGCACCAGGATCTTTTCCAATGAGTCAGTTCTTCAAATTAGGTGGCCAAGGTATTGGAGTTTCAGCTTCAGCATCAGTCCATCAGTAGCATTGATTAAATTATTGTATATTCATCAGCAGGCTTCCCTGATAGCTCAGTTGGTAAAGAATCCACCTGCAATGCAGGAGACTCGTTAGATTCCTGGCTTGGGAAGATCCGCTGGAGAATGGATAGGCTACCCAATCCAGCATTCTTGAGATTTCCTTGTGGCTCAGCTGGTAAAGAATCCACCTGCAATGTGGGAGACCTGGGTTTGATCTCTGGGTTGGGAAGAAACCCTGGAGAAGGGAAAGGCTACCCACTCCAGTGTTCTGGCCTGGAGAATTCCATGGACTGGATAGTCCATGGGGTCTATAGACTGGACACCACTGACTTTCACATGAATAAAATATGTACAGAAATTAAACAACATATTTTCCTTTTAAAAAATTTTTATTGAAGTATGCTTGATCTACAATGTTGTGCCAGTCCAAGGTGTGAATCTGGGAAAAAGTGAAACTGCTGTACAAACACATAAATCCACTCCTTTCTAGATTTCCCTACCACACAGGCCGTCACAGAGCACTGAGTAGAGTTCCCTGTGCTACAAGTAGGCCCTTGTTAATATCTATTTCGTATATGGTAGTGTGTGTGTCAATTCCCAATCTTCCAGTTAATCCCTCCCCCCTCTCATTACCTCCCTAACCAGAAGTTTATTTTCTACCTCTGTAATCTATGTCTGTTTTGTAGATAAGTTCATTTGTACCCTCTTTTTTTTAGATTCCACATATAAGTGATATCATATGATATTTGTCTTTCTCTATCTGACTTCACTCAGTATGAGAATCTGTGTGTTAGTCCCTCGGTTGTGTCCCACTATTAGCGACCCCAAGGGGTTTAGCCCACCAGGCTCCTCCGTCCATGGGATTTTTCAGGCACGAACACTGGAGCGGGTTGCCATTTCCTTCTCCAATGAGAATCTCTAGGTCCATCCATGTTGCTGCAAATGGCATTGTTTTCTTCTTTTTAATGGCCGGGTAATATTCCGTTGTGTATATACGCCACATCTTCTTTATCTAGTCCTCTGTTGGTGGACATTAAGCTTGCTTCTGTGTCCTGGCCATTTGTGAACAGTGCTGCAATGAACATGGGAGTGTATGTATCTTTTCAAATTATCTTTTTTTCTGGGTATATGCCCAGGAGTGGGACTGCTGGATCATATAATAGTTCTATTTTCAGTTTTTTAAGGAACTTCCATACTCTACTCCATAGTGGCTATACCAATTTGCATTCCCACCAACAGTGTATAAGGGTTTCCTTTTCTCCACACTCTCACCAGCATTTATTGTTTGTAGATTTTTTGATGATGGCCCTTCTGGCTGGTGTGACCAGTTTTTATTTGCATTTCTCTAATAATTAGTGATGTTGAGCATTTTTTCATGTGCTTTGGACAGGCCCTTTCTCGTTCACTGTCTTATTTGATGGTTATAGAGAAGTAGGCCAGAGGTCAAACACCCTCAGTCCAACTGGCTTGCTCAGAGTCCTCAGCCTGGATTGTTGCTGTTGTTCAGTCACTCAGTCGTCGCCAGCTCTTTGCAACCCCATGGACTGCAGCACGCCAGGCTTCCCTGTCCTTCACTATCTCCCGGAGCTTGCTCAAACTCATGTCCACTGAGTCAGTGATGCCATCCAACCATCTCACCCTCTGTCGTCCCCTTCTCCTCCTGTCTTCAATCTTTCCCGGAATCAGGGCTTTTCTAATGAGTCGGCTCTTTGCATTAGGTGGCCAAAGTATGGGAGCTTCAGCTGCAACATCAGTCCTTCTAATGAATATTCAGGATTGATTTCCTTTAGGATTGACTGATTTGATCTCCTTGCAGTCCAAGGGGCCTGGGATGAGGAAACCCAGTAACCTGCCTCCCTCTTCAGGGTCCTTGTGCTCACCTTCTTCTCCATGGCGTGATAATTAGACCTCAATTCCTTCAGTCTGTGACTAATTCCACAGAAGCCTGTGGCTCCGTTCTCTTATGGGTAGCATAGATGTATTAGGAAAGCATTCTGGGATCAAGCCCTCTGACACTGTAGACAGGGCAGGTGTCCAACAGCCAAGTCAACAAGATAATTTCGTGCGTGAGAGTGCTCGGAAAAAATAAAGTGGGAGAGCCACTGGGAGTCACCCAGCCAGAGACCAGATAGGGGGGAAGAAGAATGGAGTCACCCAGCTAGAGACCAGATAGGGGGGAAGAAGAGCAAAGGCAGTCAGGGAAGTCTTATCTGAGGAGATGATTCTCCAGCTGAGACCTCAACGAAGAAGAGAAGGCAGCCGTGTGATGACCCGAGAGGACTGGGGAAAGCGGCAGAGGAGTCAGAAGGAGGCCCAGTGAGGAGAGCGAGTGGGCAGGGTTGGGCCGAGGAGAAGAGGAGGGGTCTATGGTCGGCCTCCACAGTGAGGAGAGTGGAGCCTAAGGTCTGCCCGTGTCTGCACCTCTGGCCCTCTCTGCCATTCTTTCCACTCTCCTGACCTCTCCCAAAGTCAGGCCTTTGAGGCTGTGGGCATAAAGGCAAGCATCTACACACACACACACACACACACACACACGCATGCACATGCACACACACGCACACGCACACTCAGGTATGCACAGAGAGGTCACAGGAAGCGCAAGGGAGCCTGGAAGGAGTTCCAGTTCTACACTGACTAGTCCGGAACTTGCCGGAAGAGAGAAACACCAACAGCTGACACTCGAGCCGCAGACAAGGAGTTTATGAAGTGAGAAATATTCCTTGAGAACTTTGAGGGCTGACATCAAAGGGGAAGAGCTGCTCTGCGTTTGTGGTTTGCTGAGAAAGTGCCTGCTTGAGGCAAAGGGATGACCTCTGTATGGTTTGCAGAGGAAGCGAGGGGCACACATGCCAGAGAGAAGGGAAAAGTTTCTCAAGCTTCCATAGCCAACCCGGCTGGCCTGACTGGAAGCAGGTGTGACCCACTTACTGCCACCGGCAGGAAAGCCCCCCAACTCTGCCCATTTTCTTGATGAAATGAGATGGCTGCTTTCTTTTCTCTGCCTTAGGATGTTGCCCCTGTAGGAGTAATTTCAAATATGTTAGTGATCACAATTTGTGTGAAAAGTTTTACTTCCCTCCCCATTATAAACAAAGACTCTCAGGGTAAAAACTTAAAACACAGGCATAGACAATCTACAAAAAAAGTTAAAATAAAAGGCATTGGTTTTACCCCCTTAGCAATCACATTTTCCTGGGAGTGATTAGGGAGCCAGAGGACTCCCCCCACCCCTCCGTCGCTGGCCCCCAGCATTTACCATGTGATCTCAAGCATGTTGACCTCTGAACTTTCATTTCCTTATCACCAAAATGGAAAGGGGATAATGATCAATCCCTTCAGGGCTGTGAGGAGAATGATTATATAATGATCGTGGGAGAGACCGCGGTTTGTTTAATCAGTCCTGTGCACCTTGGTATGAACAAGTTTCTGATTCTTTCTGGAGACCAGGTTTAGATCAGGAGAGGTTGGCCAAAGCTCAGAAGCATCAAGGAGTGAGATCAGGGTCCAGACTTTACCTTTGGTTTTAGAGTCACTGGGGGAGGGAGGGAGGGAGGGTGGAAAGAGCCGGGGACTGGCTAGCCAACTCTGAAAACAATGGAAGGCAGACTCCCAGGCCCAGGCCCCTTTTACTGGGATGGGTGGGTGTTGACTGTTGGTGCTGAGTGACACAGGAAGTGGAGGAGGAAGTGAGAGCAATGGTGGAAGGTGAGGACATTCTGGAAACAGGAAATTGGGGAGAGGCCAAACCTGTTCAACCTCTCCTTCAATAGGCATCGTTGAAACCGCTTACACCAGGCCCTGTGCTGGATGCAGATGAGAAAGCCACTCCAAAGCCCGTTTCTTTAGATTCCCTTCTTTGTGTTACACCTAGAGATTTTTGGCATTTCACCTTACATCCAGAGTCACTAACAAGTAGGCCCACAATGAGAAATTCAAGCAAGTCTGAAATGACATTCCACCTTTTCTGGTCTACACTCATAAACACCATTTCCACACATTTTTGTTGTTCAGTAGCTCAATCATGTCCGACTCTTTGTGACCCCATGGACTGCAGCATGCCAGGCTTCCCTGTCCATCACTATCTCTAGGAGCCTGCTCAAACTCATGGCCATTGAGTTGGTGATGCCATCCAACCATCTCACCCTGTCATCCCCTTCTCCTCTGCCTTCAGTCTTTCCCAGCATCAGGGTGTTAGAAATGAGTCAGCTCTTTGTACGGGTGCCAGAGTATTGGAGCTTCAGCTTCGGCATTAGTCCTTCCCATGAATATTCAGGGTTGATTTCCTTTAGGATTGACTGGTTTGATATCCTTGCAGTCCAAAAGTCTTCTCCAACACCACATTTCAAACATCAGTTCTTCAGTGCTCAGCCTTCTTTCTTTTTTATTTCCACACATATTCCCCAGCTTTTTGCTGGTATTAATTAGCAAGATCTTATGATGCCTTTGGTGTGTAAGCCTTCTCCCAGATTTTTGTATATATTTCCCTAGAGCATAACATTTAGTTCTAGTTATTGGCTCAGAGAGGTGAAGCATCTCACCCAGAGTTGTACAGCTAGTATGTGGTTCCAGAGCCTGGGTGTTTAACTCATCTTTGCTTTAAAACAAGCACTCTAAAAACAAAAACAAAAACAAAAAAAAACAAACAAGCACTCTACACAGAACTCCTGAAGGATTCCTGAAGGTCATACAGTCTAATCCCTCCTGCTGCTGCTGGGAACACTGAGGTGGAGAGATAGAAAGGGTCTTGTCAAAGGCAGAGGTCAGGGACAGAACCAAGCCTATTTTCTGCTCAGCGCCTCCCTGGGCAAAGCCCAGCCCTGGATTTGGAGAAAACTTTCTTTCACCTGTGTAAACTCCCCTCTTCTACCCCAGGGTTCCCCTGATCCCTCCCCAGCCAGGCTCAGGGAGGAACCCATATTAGAGCGGTCTCCTTGTCCCTGCAGGGAAGTTCTGGCACATCTCTGACCTGCACCTGGACCCTGACTACAAGGTGTCTGAAGACCCTCTGCAGGTATGCCCGTCTGCAGGCTCCCAGCCAGTGCCCAACGCAGGCCCCTGGGGCGACTACCTCTGTGATTCTCCCTGGATCCTCATCAACTCCTCCATCTACGCCATGAAGGAGATTGAGCCAGAGCCAGACTTCATCCTCTGGACTGGGTGAGAGCCGTCACCGCAGCTACCCTTCCCTGGCCACTGAGAGTGCCCCCTGCCCTCCTAGCACCTGCACCAAACCATATCCCTTAATTCTCACACCAGCCCTGATGCAGAGAGGATGAACGTGAAACTCAAAGCTTGTCCATGGGAGCCTGTGCCTGGCTGATTCTAGGGTCTGTGCCCTTGACCTTGTGTCTCCCAGACTCAGCAGAACTTGGCACTCACTGAGGCTGGGGACACGGTCATGGCATGTTTGGGCATGTGGGGAAGTCCTGGATTTCAAGTCGGGGGATGAATCCTGCTGCCACTCCCACCAGAGTTTAGGGACTGCAAGCCCCAGAGACGCAAATGCAGGGAGAGGAGAAAGTTAAGAGGGCTGAAGGTGGGTCAGCATTGGGACCAAGTGTCCTGGCCAGCTGTGGGCCACCCCTGGCTGCCTGGCCTTGGGGGTCCTCCCTGGTCAGAGCTTGGCCTGCAAAGAGAGAGCTTGAGGGGCAGTTTCAGCTCAGCCATAGCGATGCCATTTCTGCTACTCCTCCAAGGATACTGCTGTAAGTCCTTCAACTTCCCTCAGCACTCGTGGTCCCCTCTTCACTCACTTGATCCTTCCCTCCCTCTCTTGTAGATCAGCCTGCCCTGTGCTCACCCCTGGGCAGACATGGGGGAACAGAGATAATAGGGACCCCGACCCTCCTTCAGGGAACTCAAGGTTTCCTGGGTGATATAGACAAGGTCACTGACCATGATATCCCAGCTAGGAGAGAGGGGCACTGAGCAGGTGGGGGAGTTTCACAGGGCACCTGACTTCCTCTGGTGAAACTGGGAGGACTTCCTGTAGGAAGTGGTGAGCTAGAGAGCAGGAGAAGAGGGCTGGCTGGAGCTCTGGCTTTCTGAGCTCTCTTCTAGTCTCTATAGACACTTCCATAAGGTGGAGCAAACCCACGACGGCCCTAGCTGTCTCTCACTGTGACATGGGAGTGACCGGAATGACCCTCACATGGACAGTAGTGGGTGGAGTAAGGCTGGACCCTTAAATGTGACCATCTCTCAGAGAAGCCTAGGCAGTTCTGGTTTCCCCGGGCTCAGGAATCAATCCAAGGAGAAAGTGAGTTTTAGGCCATGACTCTGGCCCCCTGCTCCCTGAGAAATGAGTAACATTCTAAAAGACATGATCCCTCCAAGAAATTCACCATCCTTTAACAGAAAAGCATGCTTTTTCTGGGAAATCTCTGGGACTTGCAGAGGTTATGACATTGGATGACAGGACCTCTAGGGCCCCTTTTAATTCCTCAGTTTCTAAGATATTTGGCCTCTCCTGGGAGAATCACAACCCCTTGGGGATTAATCTGTAGCAATTGAATATTTTTTTTTAATTAATTTTTATTTTTTAGTTTGTTTTGCTTTACAATACTGTATTCGTTTTGTTACACATTGACATGAATTAGCCATGAGTGTACATAAACTCCCAATCCCGACCCCCACCTCCACCCTCCCGCCCCACACCCTCTCTCTGGATTATCCCCGTGCATCAGTCCCAAGCATCCTGCATCCTGCATCAAACCTGGACTGGCGATTCGTTTCGCTTATGATATCACACATGTTACATTGCCACTCTGCCAACCCATTCCACCCTCTCCCTCTCCCACAGAGTCCAAAAGGCCATTCTATACAACTGTGTCTCTTTTGCTGTCTTGCGTACAGGTTTATCATTACCATCATTCTAAATTCCATATATATGTGTAAGTATACTGTATTGATGTTTTTCTTTCTGGCTTACTTCACTCTGTATAATCGGCTCCAGCGTCATCCACCTCATTAAAACTGATTCAAATGTATTCTTTTTAATAGCTGAGTAATACTCCATTGTGTATATGTACCACAGCTTTCTTATCCATTCATCTGCTGATGGACATCTAGGTTGCTTCCATGTCCTAGTACAGGTTTATCATTACCATCATTCTAAATTCCATATATATGTGTAAGTATACTGTATTGATGTTTTTCTTTCTGGCTTACTTCACTCTGTATAATCGGCTCCAGCGTCATCCACCTCATTAAAACTGATTCAAATGTATTCTTTTTAATAGCTGAGTAATACTCCATTGTGTATATGTACCACAGCTTTCTTATCCATTCATCTGCTGATGGACATCTAGGTTGCTTCCATGTCGTTTTCTATCACACAGAATTAAATCCTCTAGACTAGGGGAAAATGGAATTTTGTTCTGATGTCTTCAGATTCCTAGCCTGTCCCCAGGGAGGACAGGGCTCCAAGGCCCCTCCTGCTGTCCTAATGAGGGTATCAGAGACACTGTAGAATGTAATGGATGTGAGCATAGACTCCGGAGCCGGGCTAACTGGTTCAAACCCTGGCTCCACCACTTCTGGTTGTATACTCTTAGGCAGGACTCTTCACCTTTCTGTGCCTTGGTTTCTTTATCTGTCAAATGGGATAACAATAGAAGCTCCACTGTAGGGTTATTATGAAGAATAAATGAGTGGATATGGGTTCAACTGGGCAGGTACCCAGCACAAAGTGAGCCAGTGTGGACTGCCAGTAGTAGTCTCTGTATGATTCAGCTAGTTAACTTCCCCAGGGAGTCTCGGGGCACAGTTGCTGCGCTCAGGCCAGCAGAGTCCTCAGGCTTTAGATTGTGGGGGCTCTTATCACTCCCAAACCTCCCTTCCTCCTTCTTTCCCTAAACCTCCCTTCCCTGTTCTTCCTCCTTCTTGCTTTACCTTTCTAAGATGGATCCAGGAATTTAAGTCTGTCAAATGAGGGGTCGAGTGGGGGCTAAATGGTCCTAGGGCAGGCCCTGGACCTGCCAGAGTACATCCAGATGCTTTATTATGAAGGCAGATCCAAACTCCTTAGAACCTTTGGGGCAAGGAATGAACTCAGATCGGCTTCTCCACCCCACTGAGTCAATAATGCCATCCAACCATCTCATCCTCTGTTGCCTTCTTTAGCCTTCAATCTTTCCCAGCATCAAAATCTTTTCCAATGAGTTGGCTCTTCACATCAGGTGGCCAAAGTACTGGAGCTTCAGCTGCAGTATCAGACCTTCCAGTGAATATTCAGGGTTGATTTCCTTTAGGATGAACTGGTTTGATCTCCTTGCAGTCCAAGGGACTCTCAAGAGTCTTCTCCAACACCACAAATCAAAAGTATTAACTCTTTGGCGCTCAGCCTTCTTTATGGTTCAACTCTCACATCAGTACTTGACTAAACCATAGCTCTGAGTATATGGATCTTTGCCAGTAAAGTGAAGTCTCTACTTTTTAATACTCTGTGTAGGTTTGTCATAGCTTTTCTTCATAAAAGCAGTCATCTTTTAACTTCGTGGTTGCAGTCACTCAGCACAGTGATTTTGGAACCTTCTTTGTTGAAGCCCTACAGATACTTGAAGTTCTGTATTGTCCTATTTTACAGATGAGCTCATGGAAGTTCAGAGAGGTTAAACAACCAGCCCAGGGACCCACAGCAGGTTAATGGCAGAGCCAGGGCTTGAACTCTGTCCGGTGTGACTCCCAACTCCAGCCTGGTTCCCCCCTCTCAGCAGCTGTCTGAGGCCCTGTCTTGCAGCTGGGTCCGGGTAGAGCTGGTTGCTCCAGCAGCTGTCTGAGGCCCCGTCCTGCAGCTGGGTCTGGGTAGAGCTGGTTTCTCACGGTGGAGCTGTCTCTTCTTTTCCTTGTGCCACTTCCCGAGCTGCTTGTGTTTTGCAGTGATGACACACCACACGTGCCCAACGAGAGGCTGAGTGAGGTGGCCGTGCTGCAAATTGTGAAGCAGCTGACTCAGCTCATCAGGAAGGCCTTTCCAGGTAAGATTGTGCCCTGGGTCCCCATTATGTTCCCTGACACCCAGGCAGTGCCTGGCACAGCGGGAGGAAAACAGCACCAAAGTGCAAAGGAATGACCTTCCCCCACGATGATGACGGCTGCCGGCCAGGTCCTGCACCAGGCGCTTCACAGCAATCAGGTCTTACCTTCCAGGAACACTGTAAGGGACATGCATGAGAGCTTGTCTGCTTGTGAATACACACAGAATCCTATTAATGGTGTTAAAAACCAAATTCAGCTGAGTAAATCTGAAGATCTATTTGACTTTATTCAAAAATTCATGACTCAGGCAGCATCCCACCAAGAAAACAGAAAGGAGCTCCAGGGACTTCCCTAGCAGTCCAGTGGTTGACTCTGTGCGTCCAATGCAGGGGGCCCAGGTTCAATCCCTGGTTAGGGAAGTAAGATCCCACATGGTGTGTGGTACAGCCAAAAAGAGAAAAAAGATGGAAAAAAAAAAAAAGGAGAGGAGCTCCTAGGAGCTGTACAAATGGAAGGTTCTACAGACAGAAGAGGGTGGGGAAAGGAAGATTCTAGCAAAAAGGGATTGTTTCGGGCAAGTTTGCCTTCCTTTAGGAGAAAGGGGGATCTGTCAAAACAGATTTCCTCACTACTGCCCCCTATGTTAATTCTATATTGGCTGTTTAAAGGTCACATTCTTGGGAGAGGCTGAAACTTCATTTAGGTTAGGTATTAACTTGGTTAACATTTGGTTTGCTGACCTAGGGTTTAGCACAAGTAACTCCATTTCAGACCTGTTTCTTTTTTATTAATGGAAATGCCTGACATTTCATTGGTTTCTGTCCTGCTTGTATAACACCAGACTTACAGCCCCTTCTCAAGGTGTCTACAGTTACTTTTAGGCATTGCCCCTGGGTAAGTCTCACCCGAGCTTGCACACAGCCTTTGCATCCTACTATGGCCCTGGAATTGCCATCTACTCTTCTCAAACCATCTTGGCTGCTGGGACTTCTGGGAGATTCAGATTTTCGGCCAAAGTGCTGTTTTGTGGTGCATCCAAGGCCTTCCGAGTCTGGGCGAGCAGCCAGGACTGTGAGTGATTATGGCCGCAGCCCCGCAGGACATGACGGGGGAGGCTGTGGTGAGGGGCCCCATCTAATGGTCCTTAAAAATGGCTTTAAGCAGGCTGTGCCAAACACAAGATCCTGGAGTCTGAATCAGGCTCTCGGCCTGCCAGCAGGAGACCTGTGAAAGCAGAGCCTAGGTCCCAACCCCCATCCCTACCCCAATTGCCCTGGGATTCTGGTACAGCTGTTTCCTCTGAAGGTCTTCATCATGAGTCTCTCAGGACCCAGATACAGAATAGTGATAACAAAAATAGGTAATAGCAGCAAGAACAGCTATATGTATCTGTGTGTGTGTGTGCTAAGTCGCTTCAGTCATGTCCGACTCTTTGTGACCTCATGGACTGTAGCCCCCCAGGTGCTTCTGTCCATGGAGTGGGTTGCCATGCCCACCTCCAGGGGCTCTTCCTGACCCAAGGATCAAGCCCGCGTTTCTCAAACCCGTGTTTCTCAAAGTCTTCTGCATTGGCAGGCGGGTTCCTTACCACTAGCGCCACCTGGGAAGTCCTGTATCTATGTATAGGTGCTAAGCGTCAGGCACTCCTCTGAGAATATTGTATATATGCCTTAGTTCCTTCACTGTCAGGATAATTCTAGAGAGAGGTGTTATTACTGCCTCAGTCTTACTGAAGACAAATGTGACCCTTGTGGTCAAGGAAACAGGCAAGGTTTCGAATGCAGATCCTGGTTTGAGGAAATCTCATACCTACCACTCCCACTCTGGGAGGGACCCCCACCGCCCCACAATTCCCACATCTGTCCTTGAGGCAACCTCCTTTCTGACACCTCCTTCCCTCACTGTATATCAGTTTGTGCAGAGAAGCTGACTGGACACTTCCAGTCTACGTACCTCAACTCAACCAACTCAGACCTGCTTGGGCTAATCTTCCAGCAGAAATCACTAGGGCTTCCCTGGTGGCTCAGACGGTAAAAACAAAATCTGCCTGCAATGTAGGAGACCCAGGTTCGATCCCTGGGTCAGGAAGATCCCCTGGAGAAGAGAACAGCAACCCACTGCGGTATTCTTGCCTGGAGAATTCCATGGACAGAGGATTCTGGCAGGCTACAGTCCATGGGGTTGCAAAGAGTCGCATATGACTGAGTGACTAACACACAGGCACAGAGGCTCAAACCAGGGCTCCCTCCCCCATGGTAATAATAGGTATTACTCCCAGTGTATAGATAATAAATCTATGGGGCAAAGCTAGTCAGTTCCTAGGGAGGGACTCAAACTCAGATCTTACTCTGAGTGCTCTTTTCTTTGCTCCCCATGCGGCTTCAGGAATAAAAGTGAAATAATGGATAAGAAAATGCTTTATTATTATGATTTAACATATAAGTGTAAATGATAAGATTTTATAGTTCATAACATGCCTGCACAGTATTGAATTTCCTAAATCTGAGATACCATTGACTGTAAGATGTTTGTTTTATGTATTGCTAAGAAAAAAAAACCAAAATGCTGTCCGTTAAAGTATAACACAGCGCTTTCTCCTGGCCTCAGTGGTAAGACACGGCCCACTTGTAGGGATGTTAAAATGAGACAAATTGGAAGAGGTGAAACAAGGCCTAATTTTACTCAAGAATGGTAGCAACATGGGTCAAGCAGAAGACTCCTCATTATAAAGATAAATAAGTTGAAGCAACACGTTGGAGAGGAGGAAGAGCTGAAATCTGAGATTTGGGTTCCATGTCGTGAGTCCTTCTGGCCACGTGCACCTGGGCTCCTCATCAGAGTCGCTGTGGCCCCGGCCCCGCCTCTCCACTGTGGCCGATGCTGCACCTGGGTGTGCAGGGCAAGCTGACTCGGGCCCCAGCTCAGGCTCTGCCATGCTCCGGGGGGGCCATGCCCGGGACACTCGGTGGGCTCCCTGTGCAACATGAGGAAAATAATGGTACCTGCCCAGAGGGCTGCTGCAAGGACAACCCATTCATTCATTTAGTCCGTCAACAAATGTGTCTACTATGTGTGAGAGCATTCTAGGGATAGGGGACTTGGTCATGAACATGATGCCAGGTGGTGCCCTCATGGAGTTTATGCTTGTAAGGAGCTTCTAGAAGTGCCCAGCACCTAGACACAGCAAAAACCGATTACCCCCAAACTAGGTTTGACTCTTGGTGGGTGTTAGGCCAAAAGACACAATCAAGCCAAACGTCAGGAGAAGGAAAGATTTACTACTTGCACCAAATAAGGAGAACACCAGGAATCTTTCCCAAATCAGTGGTTCCCTGAACAGTAAAATTGGGGCAGTTTTAAGCTAGGGAGGGATATATGCATATATTCATATATATGCATATATTCATGAAGCGGCCTGAGCAGAATTCAATATAGAATTAGGGCAAAGTTGACAGAGTCCATGCTTTGCTTGATTGAAGTCATGAGGGTCAGAAAAGGTCAATATCATCATTCCTTAGGTTTCAGTAGATATGGTGATCATTGTTGTTGTTCAGTTGCTAAGTCCTGTCTTAGTGACAGGTGACTCTTTGTGACCCCATGACCTAGTGGTTGCAGGGGTTCAGTTCAGTTCAGTCACTCACCTGTGTCCGACACTTTGCAAACCCCATAACTGCAGCACGCCAGGCCCCCTAGTCCATCATCAAATCCTGGAATTTACCCAAATTCAGGTCCATTGAGTCAGTGATGCCATCCAACCATATCATCCTCTGTCATCTCCTTCTCCTCCTGCCCTCAATCTTGTCCAGCATCAGAGTCTTTTCAAATGAGTCAGCTCTTCATATCAGGTGGCCAAAGTATTGGAGTTCAGTTGCAGCATTAGTCTTTCCAATGAATATTTAGGACTGATCTCCTTTAGGATGGACTGGTTGGATCTCCTTGCAGTCCAAGGGACTTTCAAGTCTTCAACACCACAGTTCAAAAGCATCAATTCTTCGGTGCTCAGCTTTCTTTATAGTCCAACTCTCACATCCATACATGACCAATGGAAAAACCATAGCCTTGACTAGATGGACCTTTGTTGACAAAGTAATGCCTCTGCTTTTTAATATGCTGTCTAGGTTGGTCATAAATTTCCTTCCAAGGAGTAAGCATCTTTTAATTTCATGGCTGCAATTGCCATCTGCAGTGATTTTGGAAGCGAAAAAAATAATCAGCCACTGTTTCCCCATCTATTTGACATGAAGTGATGGGACCAGATGCCATGATCTTAGTTTTCTGAATGTTGAGCCTTAAGCCAACTTTTTAACTCTCCTCTTTCACTTTCATCAAGAGGATCTTTAGTTTTTCTTCACTTTCTGCCATAAGGGTGGTGTCATCTGCATATCTGAGGTTATTGATATTTCTCCCAGCAATCTTGATTCCAGCTTGTGCTTCCTCCAGTCCAGCATTTCTCATGATGTACTCTGCATATAAGTTAAATAAGCAGGGTGACAACATACAGCCTTTGATGTACTCCTTTTCCTATTTGGAACCAGTCTGTTTTTCCATGTCCATTTCTAACTGTTGCTTCCTGACCTGCATACAGATTTCTCAAGAGGCAGGTCAGGTGGTCTGGTATTCCCATCTCTTTCAGAATTTTCCACAGTTTATTGTGATCCACACAGTCAAAGGCTTTGGCATAGTCAATAAAGCAGAAATAGATGTTTTTCTGGAACTCTCTTGCTTTTTCCATGATCCAGCGGATGTTGGCAATTTGATCTCTGGTTCCTCTGCCTTTTCTAAAACCAGCTTGAACATCAGGGAGTTCACGGTTCACATATTGCTGAAGTCTGGCTTGGAGAATTTTGAGCATTACTTTACTAGCATGTGAGATGAGTGCAATTGTGCAGTAGTTGGAGAATTCTTTGGCATTGCCTTTCTTTGGGATTGGAATGAAAACTGACCTTTTCCAGTACCATCGTGATTATCTGAGTTATGAAGATCTTTTTTACACAGTTCTTCTGTGTATTCTTGCCACCTCTTCTTAATATTTTCTGCTTCTGTTAGTTCCATACCATTTCTATCCTTTATTCAGCCCATCTTTGCATAAAATATTCAGTTAGTGTTTCTAGTTTTCTTGAAGAGATCTCTAGTCTCACCCATTCTATTGTTTTCCTCTATTTCTTTGCACTGATCATGGAAGAATGCTTTCCTATCTCTCCTTGCTATTATTTAGAACTCTGCATTCAAGTGGGCATAACTTTCCTTTTCTCCTTTGCTTTTCATGTCTGTCACAGCCATTTGTAAGGCCTCCTGAGACAGCAGTTTTCCTTTTTTGTATTTCTTTTACTTGGGGATGGTCTTCATCCCTGTCTCCTGTACAATGTCATGAACCTCTTGTCCATACTTCATCAGGCATTCTGTCTATCAGATCTCATCCCTTAAATCTATTTCTCATGTCCACTGTATAATAGTAAGGGATTTGATTTAGGTCTACATGAATAGTTTAGTGTTTTTCCCTACTTTCTTCAATATAGGTTTGAATTTGGCAATAAGGAGTTCATGATCTGAGCCACAGTTAGCTCCCAGTCTTGTTTTTGCTTACTTTATAGAGCTTCTCCATCTTTGGCTGCAAAGAATGTAATCAGCCTCATTTCAGTGTTGGCCATCTGGTGATTCCATGTTTAGAGTTTTCCCTTGTATTGTTGGAATACGGTGTTTGCTATGCCCAGTGCATTCTCTTGGCAAAATTCTATTATCCTTTGCCTTGCTTCATTCTGTACTCCAAGGCCAAATTTGCCTGTTACTCCAGGTGTTTTTTGATTTCTACTTTTGAATTCCAATCTCTTATAATAAAAAGGCATCTTTTTGGGGTGTTAGTTCTAAAAGGTTTCGTAGGTCTTCATAGACCCATTCAACTTCAGCTTCTTCAGCATTACTGGTTGGAGCATAGCCTTGAATTACTGTAATATTACATGGTTTGCCTTGAAGATGAGCAGAGATCATTCTGTCGTTTTTGAGACTGCATCAAAGTACTACATTTTGGACTCTTTTGTTAACTTTGATGGCTATTCCATTTCTTCTAAGGGATTTTTGCCCAACGTAGTAGATATAATGACCATCTGAGTTAAATTCACCCGTTCCGGTCCATTTTAGTTCCCTGATTCCTAAAATGTCAACATTCACTCTTGCCATATCCTGTTTGAGCACTTCCAATTTGCCTTGATTCATGAATCACATTCTAGGTTCCTATCCAATATTGCTCTTTAGAGCATCATACCTTGCTTCTATCACCAGTTATATCCACAACTAGGTGTTGTTTTTGCTTTGTTTCTATCTCTTCATTCTTTCTGGAGTTATTTCTCCACTGATCTCCAGTAGTATATTGGGCATCTACTGACCTGGGGTGTTCATCTTTTCAATGTCCTATCTATTTGCCTTTTCATACTGTTCATGGGGTTCTCAAGGCAAGAATACTGATGTTGTTTGCCATTCCCTTCTCCAGTGGATCACATTTGTCAGAGCTCTCCAGCATGACCATCTTGAGTAGCCCTGCACAGCATGGCTCATAGTTTCATTGAGTTAGACAAGGCTGTGGCCCATGGGATGAGATTAGTTAGTTTTCTATGATTGTGGTTTCAGTCTGTCTGCCCTCTGATGCCCTCTCTTGGAGCTTACCGTCTTACTGTGGTTTCTCTGACCTTGGATGTGGGGTATCTCCTCACAGCCACTGCTCCATCTTGGGTGTGGGGTATCTTCTCTCAGCCGCTCTCTGCTCCAGCGCCCTGTAGCCTATGGTTTTTCCAGTTGTCATGTATACATGTGAGAGATGGACCATAAAGAAGGCTGAGTGCTGAAGAATTAATGCTTTCAAATGGTGATGCTGGAGAAGATACTTGAGAGTTCCTGGAACTGCAAGGAGATCAAACCAATGAATCCTAAAGGAAATAAGTCCTAAATATTCATTGGAAGGACTGATGCTAAAGGTGAAGCTTCAATACTTTGCCACCTGATGTGAAAAGCCAACTCACTGGAAAAGACCATGATGCTGAGAAAGATTGAAGGTAACAGCAGAAGGATGTGGCAGAAGATGAGATAGTTAGATAGCCTCACCACCTCAATGGAAATGAATTTGAACAAATTCTAGGAGATAATGAAAGACAAGGGAGCCTGGTATGCTACCGTTCATGGTGTCACAAAGAGTTGGACAAGACTAATTGACTCACTAAGAACAACCCTGTGCCATATAGCACATTATTTTTTAGTTATTAGTTTTATATGTCATAATGTGTATATGTCAATGCCAATTTCCCAATTTCTCCCTCTCCCCCTTATCTGCAGCTAACCATCAAGTTTATTTTCTATGTGTTTGTTTTCTATGTCCATGATTCTACTTCTGTTAGATTCCACATTTAAGCTATATCACATGATAATTGTCTTCCTGTGTCTGATTTTACTCAGTATGGCAATCTCTAGGTTCATCCATGTTGTTGCCAATGGCATTATTATTCATGGCTGATTTATATACTGGAATATTTGTTACATGTCCTGGCTATTGTATGTGGTGCTGCAGTGAATACTGGGGTGCATGTATTGTTTCCCTTTCAAAAGCTATACTAAGCTTTCTGTCTTGTTTAATACTTTGCATTTTAAATCAAAGATATTATTGTTTTTAAATTCAACTCTTCACTTATGATTTGTTTTTAACTCTTAATAAGCCATCGCTATGTGTTTGCAATAGTAAGAGAGAAATTTCCCAAATATAACACCAAACTACTACTACTACTAATACCATCTAAACTACTAATGCTGCTAAAACTACTAGCAGCATCTTGAAATCATCCAAGAATGAAATCATTTGGATTTAAATGGAATTGTGTTATCTTAAATTTAATTTTCTAAAGCTGTTCAATTTAATTTTTACTTCATTCAGATAACATTAGGTTAGAAATTAAATCTTTCAAAATATGTATCATTATCCTTACACAAGAATAATTATATCATAGTGTCTTTTAAACATTCTTGTGATATTTTCTGACATTTTAGTTTCATAAATATAATCCCTATCTATTTAAAAGCACTAACATTCTTCCCTTCTCCACCTTTTCTTTTCTTTTTTTTTTTTTTGGTATTTTTCTTTGTTGTTTAGTCTCAGCTTGAGCTGCTTCATGATTGATGAAACCCAGCAGGCTGTTACAACCATTCAGAGAACAAGCTATGTCTTCATTTATACCTTATTAACTTAAGTGCCAGGGTTCACTGGCACAGAAATTTCTTGGTATGTAAGTATTTATGACATTAGTTATGAAAGTTTTCTGGTTCAGAATACAGGCTTACCATATTATAAATCCAATGGAAAATTTCACAGTCACTTGGATTACTGTACTTAAGAAGAAACATAAATCTAATGCCACTTATTTAACTAATTTCCTAGCCTTCTCTTAAGGGAAAGTTTAGAAGATAAGTGTTACCTTGCAGAACACTTTAGTTTTAGAGACAAAATTTTTCTCTTCCCTCTCTGTGGGTCATTTCATATATATATCAATGATAATAATTTAATTGAGCCACACTGAAGCCAAATTAACATGCTTTTGTGCTATTCCACACCAGGCACTCTGCCAACCACATGTATGTGTGTGTGTGTGTGTGTGTTTGTGTGTATCTCAAAGAATTTACAGATTGACAGAGATACAAATAAATTATTTGATATTCTCTATGTTAAGTGCAGCAATAAGCAAGACAATTATCTGTGGTCTGTGAAGGATGACAAGGAGTTAGTATCACAGAAGATTAATGTCCTAACTGGAGAATTGCATGAGATAAAGCTGAAAGTCTGACTGAGGCCATGTTTTTTATGAAGGACAATATTGTGAATATAAATTATGGATTCATATTCATCACATAAATTATAAGATATAGTAAGGAGCTTATCATATTGCATTTTAGGTACTAGATAATTGTGGAAGGATTTTAGAGAAGGAAGAGTAAAAATTTACTAAAGGAAAAAAGAGATGGGGTATAAATGGTTATTTTTATAATAACCAGGGCTTCCCTTATGGCTCAGCTGGTTAAGAATCTGCCTGCAAAGTGGGACACATAGGTTCAATCCCTGGGTTGAGAAGATCCCCTGGAGAAGGGAAAGTGTATCCGCTCAAGTATTCTGGCTAGCAAAATTTCAGAAACCGTATAGTCAGTGGGGTCAAAAAGAGTTGGATACAACTGAGCAATTTTCACTTTCACTTACAGGAACTATGGAGGAAAATAAGTAGGAATTGATCTTTAATTTGAAGTATGAAATTACAGAAAATAAAATGAAACAAATGAAATTAAAAAAATAAGGAATTTCAAAATATTTACAACCATTGATTGATTGTATATGGAGGAGAAATAGTGTTCCTCATGTGGCACTCAGTTCAGTTAACTTGTTTAGCTATATCTGACTCTTTGCGACCCTATGGACTGCAGTATGCCAGGCTTCCCAGTTCATCACCATCTCCCAGAGCTTACTCAGACTCATGTCCATCGAGTCGGTGATGCCATCCAACCATCCCATTCTCTGTGGTCCCATTCTCCTCCTGCCTTAATCTTTCCTAGCATCAGGGTCTTTTCCAATGAGTCAGTTCTTTGCATCAGGAGGCTTAGGTATCAGAGTTTCAGCTTCAGCATCAGTCCTTCAAAAGAATATTCAGGACTTATTTCCTTTAGGAAGGACTGAATGGTTCTCCTTGCAGTCCAAGGGACTCTCAGGAAACTTCTTCAATACAATACAAAAGTATCAGTTCTTCAGAGATCAGCTTTCTTTATAGTTCAACACTCACATCCATACATGACTACTGAAAAAAAAAAATAGCTTTGACTAGAAAGATATTTGTTAGCAAAATAATGGCTCTGCTTTCTAATGTGTTGTCAAGGTTGGTCACAGCTTTTCTTCCAAGGAGCAAGTGTCTTTAATTTCAAGGCTGCAGTCACCATCTGCAGTGATTTTGGAGCCGAAAAAAATAAAATCTGTCACTGTTTCCATTGTTTCCCCATCTATTTGTCATGAAGTGATGGGACTGGATACCATTTTAGTTTTCTGAATGTCAGGTTTTAAGCCAACACTTCATTCTCTTTCAGTTTCATCAAGATGCTCTTTAGTTCTTCTTCACTTTTTGCCATAAGAGTGGTATCATTTGCACATCTGAATTTATTGATATTTCTCCCCGCAATCTTGATTCTAACTTGTGCTTCATCCAGTCTGGCATTTGGAGTAATGAAAGTGATAGAGGAGAGTGAAAATTTTGGCTTAAAGCTCAACATTCAGACAACTAAGATGGCATCCAGTCCCATCACTTCATGGCAAATAGATGGGGAAACAGTGGCTGACTTTATATTTCTGGGCTCCAAAATCACTGTAGATGGTGATTGCAGCCATGAAATTAAAAGATGCTTACTCCTTGGAAGGAAAGTTATGACCAACCTAGACAGCATATTAAAAAGCAGAAACATTACTTTGTCAACAAATGTCCATCTAGTCAAGGCTCCAGTGATCATATATGGAGTTGAGAGTTTCGGACTATAAAGAAAGCTGAGCACCGAAGAATTGATGCTTTTGAACTGCGGTGTGGAGAAGACTCGTGAGAGTCCCTTGGACTGCAAGGAGATCTAACCAGTCCATCCTAAAGGAGATCAGTCCTGGGTGTTCATTGGAGGGACTGATATTGAAGCTGGAACTCCAATACTTAAACCACCTGATGCAAAGAGCTGAATCATTGGAAAAGACCCTGATGCTGGGGAAGATTGAGGGCAGGAGGAGAAGGGGACAACAGAGGATGAGATGGTTGGATGGCATCACTGACTCAATGGACATGGGTTTGGGTGGACCCCGGGAGTTGGTCATAGACAGGGAGGCCTGGCTGCAGTACATGGGGTCACAAAGAGTTGGACATGACTGAGTGACTAAACTGAACTGAATTCTGCATATAAGTTAAATAAGCAGGATGACAGTATATAGCCTTGATTTACTTTTTTCCCGATTTGGAACCAGTTTTTTGTACCATGTTCAGTTCTAACTGTTGCTTCTTGACCTGCATACAGATTTATCAAGAGGCAGGTCAGGTTGTTTGGTGTTCCCATCTCTTTAAGAATTTTCTGCAGTTTATTATGATCCACACAGTCAAAGGCTTTGGTGAAATCAATAAAGCAGAAGTAGATGTTTTTTTCTGAAACTCTATTGATTTTTCTATGATCCAACACATTTTGGCAATTTGATCTCTGGTTCCTCTGCCTTTTTAAATCCAGCTCAAACATCTGGAGGTTTTTGGTTCACGTACTGTTGAAGCCTGGCTTGGAAAATTTTGAGCATTACTTTGCTAGCGTGTGACATGAGTGCAATTGTGTGGTAGTTTAAACTTTCTTTGGCATTGCTTTTCTTTGGAATTGGACTGAAAACTGACATTTTACAGTCCAGTGGCCACTGCTGAGTTTTTCCAATTTGCTGGCATATTGAATGCAGCACTTTCACAGCATCATCTTTTAGAATTTGAAATAGCTCAACTGGAATTCCATCCCCTCCTCTAGCTTTCTTCACAGTGTTTCTTTCTAAGGCCCACTTGAATTTGCATTCCAGGATGTCTGATACTAGGTGGTGATCACACCATTGTGGTTATCTGGGTCAGGAAGATCTTTTTTGTACAGTTCTTCTGTGTATACTTGCCACCTCTTCTTAACATCTTCTGCTTCTGTTAGGTCCATATCATTTCTGTCCTTTATGTGCCCTTCTTTGCATAAAATGTTCCCTTGGTATCTCTAATTGTCTTGAAGAGATCGCTATTCTTTCCCATTCTATTGTTTTTCTTTATTTCTTTCCATTGATCACTGAGTAAGGCTTTCTTATCTATCCTTGCTATTATTTGGAACTCTGCATTTAAATGGGTATAGCTTTCCTTTTCTTATTTGCCTTTAGCATCTCTTCTTTTCTCAATTATATGTAAAGCCTCCTCAGGCAACTATTTTGCCTTTTTGCATTTCTTTCTCTTGAGTCTTATCACTGCCTCCTATATGTCATGAATCTCCATCCATAGTTCTTCAGGCACTCTGTCTTTCAGATCTAATTTCTTGAATCTCTCACTTCCACTGTATGTAAGGGATATGATTTAAGTCATACATGACTGGTCTGATGCTTTTGCCTACTTTCTTCAATATAGGTCTGAATTTGGCAATAAGGAGTTCATGATCTGACCCACAATCAGCTCCTGGTCTTGTTTTTTTCTGACTGTATAGAGCTTCTCTATCTTCAGCTGCAAAGAATATAATTCATCTGATTTTGATACTGACCATCTGGTGATGTCCATTTGTAGAGTCTACAATTGTGTTGTTGGACAAAGGTGTTTGCTATGACCAGTGCATTCCCATGGCAAAACTCTGTTAGCTTTCCCCCAGCTTCGTTTTGTACTCCAAGGCCAAATTTGTCCATTACTCAAGATGTTTCTTGACTTCCTACTTTTGCATCCCAGTTCTCTATAACGAAAAGGACACTTTTTTTGTGGAGGCGGGGCGAGGAGGGTGTTAGTTCTAGGAGGTCTTGTAGGTCTTCTTAAAACCATTCAACTTCAGCTTCTTTAGCATTACTGGCTGGGGCATAGACTTGCATTACTGTGATATTGAATGTTTGCCTTGGAAACGAACAGAGATCATTCTGTCATTTTTGAAATTGCATCCAATTATTGCATTTTGGACTCTTTTGTTGACTATGATGGCTAGTCCATTTCTTCTAAGGTATTCGCACCCACAGTAGTAGATATAATGGTCATCTCAATTAAATCCAACCATTCCAGTCCATTTTAGTTCACTGGTTACTAAAATGTCGGCGTTCACTCTTGCCATCTCTTGTTTGACCATTTCCAATTTACCTTGATTCATGGAGCTAACATTCTAAGTTCCTATCCAATATTGCTCTTTACAGTATCAGACCTTGCTTCTATCACCAGTCACATCTACAACTGGGTGTTGTTTTTGCCTTGGCTCTGTCTCTTCATTCTTTCTGAAGTTGTTGCTCCACTCTTCTCTGGTAGTATAGTGGATACCTACCGACCTGGGGAGTTCATCTTTCAGTGTCCTATCTATTTGCCTTTTCATACCATTCATAGGGTTCTCAAGGCGAGATTATTGAAGTGATTTGCCATTCCCTTCTCCAGGAGACCACATTTTGTTAGAGCTCTCCAGCATGACCTGCCTTGGGTAGCAATACATGGCATGGCTAATAGTTTCATTGAGTTAGACAGTGCTGTGGTCCATGTGATAAGTTTGATTGATTTTCTATGATTGTGGTTTTCATTCTGTCATCTGACGGATAAGAATAAGAGGCTTATGGAAGCTTCCTGATGGCATAGATTTACTGACAAGGAAACTGGGTCTTGTTCTGATGGGTGGGGTCATGCCCTGTAAATCTTTAATCCTATTTTCTGTTGATGTATGGGGCTGTTTCCTCCCTGTTGTTTCAGTTCAGTTCAGCTGCTCAGTTGTGTCTGATTCTTTTTGACCCCATGAATTGCATAACACCAGGCCTCCCTGTCCATCACTAACTGTCAGAGTTTACTCAAACTCATGTCCATTGAGTCAGTGATGCCATCCAACCATCTCATCCTCTGTTGTCCTCTTCTCTTTCCACATTCAATCTTTCCTATCATCAGGACTTCTCAAATGAGTCAGCTCTTCACATCAGATGGCCAAAGTATTGGAGTTTCAGCTTCAACATCAGTCTTTCCAATGAATATTCATGACTGATTTCTTTAAGGATTGACTGGTTGGATCTCCACACAGTCCAAGGGATTCTCAAGAGTCTTCTCCAACACCACAGTCCAAAATCATCAATTTTTCAGTGCTCAGCTTTCTTTATAGTCCAACTCTCACATCCATACATGACTACTGGAAAAACCAAAGCCTTGAGTAAACAGACCATTGTTGGCACAGTAATGTATCTGCTTTGTAATATGCTGTTTAGGTTCATCATAACTTTCCTTCCAAGGAGTAAGCATCTTTTAATTACATGGCTGCAGTCACAATCTGCAGTGATTTTGGAGCCCAAAAAAATAAAGTCTGTAACTGTTTCTACTGTTTATCCATCTATTTGCCATGAAGTAATGGGACCTGATGCCATGATCTTCGTTTTCTGAATGTTGAGCTTTAAGCCAACTTTTTCACTCTCCTCTTTCAGTTTCATCAAGAGGCTCTATAGCTCCTCTTAACTTTCTGCCATAAGGGTGGTATCATCTGCATATCTGAGGTTATTGATATTCCCCCCTGCAATTTTGATTCCAGCTTGTGCTGCATCATGCCCAGCATTTCTCATGATGTACTCTGCATAGAAGTTGAATAAGAAGGGTGACAACATACAGCCTTGATGCACTCTTTTCCCTATTTGGAACTAGTCTGTTGTTCCTTGTCCAGTTCTAGCTGTTGCTTCCTGATCTGCATACAGATTTCTCAAGAGGCAGGTCAGGTGGTATGGTATTCCCATTTTTTGAAGAATTTTCCACAGTTTATTGTGAGCCACACAGTCAAAGGTTTTGTCATAGTCAATAAAGCAGAAGTAGATGTTTTTCTGGAACTCCCTTGATTTTTTGATCTAGTGGATATTGGCAATTTGATTCCTGTTGTTTACCTGAGGCCAAACTATGGTGGAGTTAATGAAGATAATGGCACTAATGGTAAAGAACCAGCCTGCCAATGCAGGAGACATAATGAGAAGCAGGTTCAACCCCTGAGTTGGGAAGACCCTCTGGAGGAGAGCATGGAAATCCACTCCAGTAATCATACCTGGAGAATCCCATGGACAAAGGAATCTGGTAGTCTATGGTCCATAGGGTTGCGAAGAGTTGGACATTACTGAAGCAACTTAGCATGGAGGAGAAATGAAAGACTCAATAACACTTCTAGATATTCTACCCCCCGTTTATGAGATTACTGTAATGTAAAGAAGGATTGCTCTATTACATTATTTTATCCCCCTATTTGTAGCTATTTTCCAACAGTTACTCAGTCTCTCTCACTCATTAAACTTTAGGTAACCCTGACTCATATTTTTTCTTTCCATTCTGAGTCCTGCTGTTTTTTCTAGGTTGTCCTTAAGGATGCACACCCAGCACACAGTCTCTGAGGTCTGTAAATTCTCAATTCCAGTGCAGTGTTCTTTGACCAATCTAAGTCTACACTCTAGACTCTAACTCCAGGCTTGTGTCTTAAAATTATTGATAGAGTCTTAAAATTATTATTGATAACACTTTATGCTTCCAGTTTATTTGTCCATATATATATTTCATTTTTATGTCAACAGCCATCAATCTCGAATATTGACAGCTTAGTTGAGTAACTGTTAACCATCTAACAATATTCAAGGTCATTTTGGATGGATCTATTCCCAGTCTAAATCATTCTGCTACATTCTCCAACCAATCTTTAATTTCTGTCTTAGATCTTATTATAAATAATGATTATACACTTGAGGGTATATTTTTATAGCATAGTCTCTTTAGTAAAGTTTAAATTTAATATTTAAAATGATTATATTTTCACCATGAAGAAACTTAAGTTTGTGTCCCAGGCAGAGAAGTTGTTGTTGTTAATAACTGATAAAGAATAGCAGAAAGAATAGACCTGGGTTGGATATAGAAGAGAAAAAATAACCATAAATTGAGATATTTCTTTCTCTGTTCACAGAAATTTATTCCTGGTAACTTTTCAAATATGTATCTCTCTGAAAGAAATATAAGGCTGCACACCACCGCATCATCAAGACTTTGGAGACAAAATGCCTGAGTGCAAAATCTGGCTTCTCCACAGACTACTTGGTTATACTTAGGCAAAACACTGATGCCTCCTATGTAAAATATACATAATAATAGAGATTATTTAGGTTTTTTTTGTGAGAATTAAATGAGCTAAGTGCTTAGAATGTTGCCTGTCAAAATAAACTGCATCTCTTTTTCTCAAGTGGTTGCTCTAAAAAATGCAATATGCACACATTGTTTGTGGAATAATTAGAGTTAATATTATTATAGTCCTTAAAAATAGAAACTATATGAGTCTACTCATGACCTACTCAACATTTATGCTCTAAATGTCAAAAGTATTATACCAACACACAATAAATTTTCCTAAGATATCTATATTTACCAAACAAAATGCAGAGTGGTCAGTTAAGTTTCAACTCAAAACACACAGCAAATGATTTTCAGTGTAAATACACTCCACCCTATATCTGGAATATATTTATACTTAAAATATGTATCTTTCTAAAATTCAAATCAACTCCATATTTTAACTGTTAATCTAATAAGCTTCTCAATAAAGTATTATATTTTTTTCATTTAGTCTTACTATTTTAAAGAAGTTGAGAGGGAAAAAATAGTCTTGTATTTATCAAGATCACATTCACTGCTTTTCATTCCTACCTGAATATTCAAGTTTCTATTGATATTATTTCTCAACTTGAAGACTTCTTTTATTCTTTGAGTCTGTAGATATTATGTTTTACTGGTTGCTTTTAGTAAAAATCTTCAGTTTTTTCTCCTTGTGACAATGGTGTGACTTGTATGAAAATCTAAGTTAAATAATTTTCCCCAAGTATTGTGCTTTAAAACTTTAGACTGAATAATGTGCTCTGTGTCCAGTATTCATATGTTGACAATTTCACCTCCCATATGATACCATTAGGAAGTGTAGCATTTGATTTAGTGACTAAGGCAGAGTCTTTATATTGGGATCAGTGCCCATATAAAAAAAGATTCTGGAGATCTCTTTTGAGAGGATTACTTTGATACAAAAAATTCTACTATTTCTTGCATTTTATATAAACTAAAAAACTGGCACACAAAGTTCAAGACCTCGCTTGAAAATATATATTTCTCTTCTTTTACAACCTCATGTTTCTTCTCCATTTTTAGAAAAAGGATCTTAGAGTTTCTATACTCGATATATCCTCTTATTCTGCTTTATTATTATTATTTTTTTAACATAAACAACTCAATCAGGATTTTGCCTCTACTATTCCTGTTGTAAATTCTTTTTAAAGTTCCTACTAAGTTTTTTAATGGTAAATTCGATGATCAAATCTCAATTTTCACCTAACTTAAACTATCAAGAGTTTTTGACACAACTGATCTAACTTCTTTGAAATAAAGTAGGTTTGGCAGAAGGTATTCAGGTGAATTTTGTGAAACATGCAGTAGAAGTTTAATATTCAGAATTAAGCTTTTGCATCTCAAAACATATACTTCCCATGAAAGAGATTTAATGATATAATTAAAATAAATATGTGGATGATTCATATATAATGTGATATTTTCACATTTATGAAAATTGAGAGAAGTATGATAATAAGAGAAAAAGAAAGGTAACTAGGAAACATGAGAATATACATCCTACAAGGCATATCAGAAGTTGTGGTCTTCTTGCCTATGATAAATATATTGTGTGCAAAATTATCTCATGTTTTAAAAATTATTCAACATCTATATTTTTTACAAAGATTCTATTATAATTTTAAATTATGTTACAAAAAGTTAGTCTAGGTTCTAAACTAGATATACCTTTAAGATAAGATAGGCTGATATGGTATAAATAGGTTAGCTAGCTTTATAGTCTTAAGTTGTTTTCAAAAGTATTATTGTAAAATATAAATAAATAAATATATATATATATAGCTACATTTGCACAAACAAAAATCCTTTCTATACACATGGTTAAACTAGACACAGTGGAAAAATCTCTTAGAAAAATTCATTATGTACATTTAGAAAATATTTAGAGAACTATTTCTTTACTATGGTTTTCAAATTCACTTTTGTTTATAAACATTTTTACAAATTTCAAGAATTCCTTTAGTACACATATTTCCACTATCATCGCTAATTATATTTAATTCATGAAAATAAAATGAGTATTATTTTGTATATAAAATACCACATTTGCTAACTACTGTTATAAATTAAATATATATATGGCATTGAGTGTGTATATATATCTATATGTATATATATGTATGTGTAGTAGAGAAAGATTTCCAAATATATAAACAACAGATTTTCCCTCCTATTGCTTTGAGCCATTTAAAGTATTCTGACTTCAATTCACATAACTAATGCTATTTATGACTCATAAAAGGAGATTTTTCATAAGAAACTAAAAATTTAAGGCCACACCCTAAAATATTAAAGTGTGTGCAAAGAATGCCTATTTCAGTTTTGATAGATAAAATCTGAAATGTTCTTTCTTTCCTCTGAGTTTATTGCTTAGCTATAAAATATTTGACAGATACAACAATAAAAATGAGAAGACTGCAATTAATTAAAATTAAGGGTCTTGAAATAAATGATTCTAAAACAGAAGCAGAAACAAATACTAAACACTCAAACTCTTGTCTTAAGAGATAGAAAGGTATTGGAATCCAAATGCAATAGTAATAATTCCTGGCTATAATATTAATTTGGTAAAAATAATATTAAGAGAGAAACAAGAATAAGCATTCTAACCTTGATATAATCTTTAACTTTATTTTGGAGTGATGACTGGAGAACTTCAGAAGTGACAAAGTTGGTTTACAGACACATACACAATAGCACTGACTGACACACAGAAAGCAGCACACACACACATACATAAAACAGTTAACGAACCTCAAAGATTTGATTTCTATTATTTAGAGCTAGTAATCTTTTTTTTAATTTTTTAAATTAACTTTTATTTTTTAGTTTGTTTTGCTTTACAATACTGTATTCATTTTGCTATACATTGACATGAATCAGCCACGAGTGTACATGAGTTCCCAATCCTGACCCCCACCTCCCCCCTCCCGCCCCACACCATCTCTCTGGATTATCCCTGTGCATCAGTCCCAAGCATCCTGCATTCTGCATCGAACCTAGACCAGTGA
>SJXQ01003891.1:60880-79378 GCA_006408695.1 Aepyceros melampus | reverse complement strand
GCCCATCTCCCCTGCTCGCGCCCACGGACGCCAGGGTTAGGCCAGCTGGTGCCCCGGCCCCTAATCAGCAGAAGGACCCGGAGACCCCCGCGCGCCCCTGTCCCCCAGCCTGGGACCAGACACGTGCCCGGCATATTGCGCCGGCCACGTCGGCGGGGCAGCGGCCACGCGCCGGTCCCTAGGGGCGGGGCTCCGCGAGGCTCTGAGCGGGCCACCCACTCACCTGACCCAGCCCGGGGCCCTCCCAGATAGGAGGCTGCAGACAGCACTCCGGACCCAAATCGGCCCACTTAGCTGCATCTCCGCTACTCTCATCCTAGTCACCTAGCCACCACTTCTCTATCTAGCCTGAGTTCCTGCCAGGACCTTCTCGCCGGACTCTGCCCACTCCTTTGCTCTCAAACAATCCTTTTACCGGTGATGGTAATTTGGTCCCTGCCAGCTGCTCCCTCCCACCTCTCGCAATTTCATCCTTTCCGTACCCACTACCTCTGTTCACTCTGGCATTCATTTTTCTCTCCCTCTTTCCTGTCTCGAGCTTAAGATAACTCTCTCCACCTCCCATGGAGGCAGGGCTGGCCTATTTTCAGTGAAGTCTTAGCTCAGGGCCTTCCTGAATACCTAATCTAAAATAGCCTTCTAGTCACCCTGCATCATACCATCCTATGTTGATTTTTTGCTAGACACTTATCACTATCTGATATTTTTCCTGTTTATTTGTTGTTTTCCCCAACGTAAATGTCTTATCCAGAGCTATAGTCCCAGGACCTAGAATGAGGCCTTTTATATAATAGACACTCAGTGTTACTCAATGAATGCTCCTATCTGGAATCCTCAGCACTTAACACAATCCCTGGCATATTCTCAATGCTCCCGAAATGGATGGAGGGCTGCATGGTAGTCCAAAGGAATATAACATAATTGGGTAGGTAATTAATAGTGTATTTAGTGTGTTTCGTGATATGCACTAGAAGCAGGACCAGTTTCATGAGCATGCAACCTGTAGTTGCATAAGTCTCCTAGTTAGAAGGGCCTTGTGTTAGGTTTAATGCCCTGCTAAAGTCTTAATAATTTCCAGCAAGTTCCTCTGCATTTCCTTTTGTGCTTTTTTCAAAAATTTATTTTTAATTGGAGAATAGTTGTTTTACAATATTGTGTTGGTTTCTGCCCTATATCAACATGAATCAACCATAGGTATACACATGTCCCCTCCCTCTTGTTTGCACTGGTGTTAACTAGAGGTACCTAAGCCTTCTCCAGTGCCTAAATGTCTTCTCCTCCATGATCTACAAGTGGTCCCTGATCTACTTGTCCTTTAGATAACGAAATACAGGACAACATAAAAAGATATGATACAACTTGTTTGCAGAACAGGAACAGACACACAGAGAACAAACTTATGATTCCCCAGGGGAAGGATTAAGGAGTTTGGGATGGACAGGTATACACTGCTATATTTAAAACCAACAAGGATCTGCTGTGTGGCTCAGAGAACTCTGTTCAATGTTATGTGGAAGCCTGGATGGGATGGAGTCTGAGGAAGGATGGATACATGTATTATGATGTCTGACTGAGTCCCTTTGCTGTCTGCCTACAATTATCACAACAGTATTAATCAGCTATGTGTGTGTGTTTAGTCATTTCAGTCATGTCTGACTTTGTGACCCCATGGACTGTAGCCTATCAGGCTCCTCTGTCCATGAGGACTCTCCAGGCAAGAATACTGGAGTGGGTTGCCATGCTCTCCTCCAGGGGATCTTCCCAACCCAGGAATCAAACCCAAGTCTCCCGCATTGCATGGGAATTCTTCACCTTCTGAGCCACCAGGGAAGCCCATTAATCAACTATACTTGAATACAAAATAAAGGAATTTAATAAAAAGTTTTAAAAATACAGAAACACACAAGGAGGTAATAAGTCCACTGAATGGGGAACATATTTAAAGTTTTTATTTTCATTTACTTCTATAATAGTGTATCATGTTATATTGTTTCTTAGGCTTCCAGTGGTTCACAGACCACTCTGAGAATATAATAAAAGCCATGATCCATCTTCTCAGGAAAATGCCTCTGCATATAAAGTGTTTTATTTATGGGATTCCTGGCCCTGGAACTAGGGGAACCATTATGAATTGGGACTGAGAGAAAGAAGAATGGATTCCAGTGCTGAACTCTGAGCCAGAAGTCACTAGCACTGGCATTATTGCTGGGTTAAGCACACATGTAGCTTCAGTCTCTGTTACTCCTAATAGGCATGGTAGTCACAGACAAGGATTTGAGAACTGTTCAGAACTTTATATAACTTTGAGAAATAAAATTCCCTAAGTTATTTAAGCTTTATTTTATCTCAAATTGCTATGAGAAAATAGAAAGCTTTATAAATTGTAAACACTTTTATATCTCAGAAATACACACACACACATCCCCATGGACTGTAACCTGCCAGACTCCTTTGTCCATGGGATTTTGCAGGCAATAATACTGGAATAGATTGCCATTTCTTCCTCCAGGGGATCTTCTTGACCCAGGGATTGAACCCACGTCTCTTGCATTAACAGGCAGATTGTTTACCACTGAGCCACCAGGGAAACTCTAATTGAGTTGACTCCACAATATGCATTCCATCCCAGATAACTGGAAATCCAATGAGTGATCCTATCCATTTTCCTGTAATTGGTTAAGGGGCAGGCTTGTGACACATTTCTGGGCAATGACACAGAAGAGAAGTCATAAGACGTCACAGAAGGAGCTTTAATCAACCAATCCTAGTGCCTGCCCTGATTCTGGACCTCTTATTGTGTGAAGTAATATATTTCCTTATTGTCCAGACCATTTTAAGTCAGTTTTCTGTTATTTGCTCCAGGATACAGTGGTTTTTTTCCCAATGCTAGACTTTAAGCTTCTTGAATTCAGGAACTATATCTACTTACATTTCTAGCCCTTTCAGGGCTTGGAACACAGCAGAACTGATAAAAATGATTGTGAAATTTAACAATCATTTTTTGAGCATCTTCAATGATATCAGGAGCCCAGATTGTTTCCCTTGTCAAGCTGAGAGCAAGGTGGCTAGAAGTGTTCTTTCAGGTTACCAGACACAAGGACACCCAAATCAGAAAGACTTTTTCTTCCATGTCTCCTTCCAAGACGTAGGACTTTTCCGAGAATATACCCACTGGCTTCTATTCTGTGTCATTGGCCAGAAATGTATCAAAACCCTACCCCTAAACCAATCACAGTTATAAATGGATGGGATCTCTCACTGGCCTTCCAGTCATCTGGGATGAAGCAGATACTGGAAAGTCAACCACAGTGTCTACTAGACTCATAAATAAAGACATCAGAGCACAACATCTGCTAGATCATAGAGAAAGCAAGGGAATTCCAGAAAAATGTCTACTTCCACTTCATTGACTACACTAAAGCCTTTGACTGTGTGGATCATAAAAACTGGGGAAAATTCCTGAAGAGATAGGAATACCAGATCACCTTACCTGCCTCCTGAGAAAGCTGCATGCAGGTCAAGAAGCAGCAGTTAGAACTGTACATGGAACAACGGACACGTTCAAAATTAGGAAAGGAGTATGTCAAGGCTGTGTATTGTCACCCTGCTTATTTAACTTATATGTAGAGTATATCATGAGAAATGCTGGGCTGGATGAAGCTTAAGCTAGAATCATAAGATTCTATGAAATATCATAAGATTTCCTTATGGTGGAAAATGAAGAGGAACTAAAGAGCCTCTTGGTGACAGTGAAAGAGGAGAATGAAAAAGTTGGCTTAAAGCTCAACATTCAAAAAACAAAGATCATGGCATCTGGTCCTATCACTTCAAGGCAGATAGATGGGGGAAAAATGGAAACAGTGACAGACTTTATTTTCTTGGTCTCCAAAATCACATGGACGGTGACTGAAGCCATGAAATTAAAAAAACAATTGCTCCTTGGAAGAAAAGCTGTGACAAACCTAGACAGTGTATTAAAAAACAGAGACGTCATTTTGCCAACAAAGGTCTGTGTAGTCAAAGCTATGGTTTTTCCAGTAGTCATGTATGGATGTGAGAGTTGGACCATGAAGAAGGCTGAGTGCTGAAGAATTGATGCTTTCAAACTGTGGTGCCGGAGAAGGCTCTTGAGAGTTCTTGAACAGCAAGGAGCTCAAACCAGTCAATCCTAAAGGAAATCAACTCCAAATACTCACTGGAAGGACTGATGCTGAAGCTCCAATACTTTGGCCACCTGAAGCAAAGAGCTGACTGACTGGAAAAGACACTGATGCTGGGAAAGATTGAGGGCAGGAGAAGTGGGTGACAGAGGATGAGATGGATGGATGGTATCACTGATTCAATGGACATGAGTTTGAGGAAATTCTGGGAGATAGTGAAGGACAGGGAAGCCTGGTGTGCTGCAGTCCATGGGGTCACAAAAGTCAGACACAACTGAGCGACTGAACAACAACAAATGACATATCAGAGAAGGAAGAATTTAATTCTAGAAATTATTTGGATAAAAGTACAGCCATTCTCAGAGAACAACCAAGAGACCAGCTGATTGTATAATACAATTCAGTTCAGTTCAGTCGCTCAGTCATGTCCGACTCTCTGCGACCCCATGAACTACAGCACGCCAGGCCTCCCTGTCCATCACCATTTCCTGGAGTTCACTCAGACTCACGTTCATCAAGTCAGTGATGCCATCCAGCCATCTCATCCTCTGTCGTCCCCTTCTTCTCCTGCCCCCAATCCCTCCTAGCATCAGAGTCTTTTCCAATGAGTCAACTCTTCGCATGAGGTGGCCAAAGTACTGGAGTTTCAGCTTTGGCATCATTCCTTCCAAAGAAATCCCAGGGCTGATCTCCTTCAGAATGGACTGGTTGGATCTCCTTGCAGTCCAAGGGACTCTCAAGAGTCTTCTCCAACACCACAGATCAAAAGCATCAATTCTTCGGCGCTCAGCCTTCTTCACAGGAAGGGACCAAAAGGAAGATAAAATTGAGATGCTATTTGAGCCCATATCTTGAAATCCTAATACCATTACAGGATGAGTACAGTTTCATTTAATGAGAGTCATCACTTTTCAGAAGATTAATTAGGCATTAGAACACAAAATAGATCACAGTGGGTTTAAAACTGTACGGTGGCCATGAAGAAGAGGCAGGAAACCCGATCCAGATCTGATATGCCACGAATTCCATGGGTCAAGTCACATCAAGCTCAGACATTCTCCACCTCCTAACAACGGAGTCTTTTGGATTGGTCCAAGTCAACAATGAGAAGCACTGAAACAGAAATGGCAGTGGGCATGAAAAAGACTATACTGATTCTAGGGACATATCTGAGGTAGAACTGCTAGATCTTAGAGCTGATATGGGGCTTCCCAGGTGGTCCTAGTGGTAAAGAACCTGCCTGCCAGTGCAGGAGACATAAGAGATGCAGGTTCGATCCCTGGGTAGGGAAGATGCCCTGGAGGAGGCCATGGCAACCCACTCCAGTATTCTTGCTTGGAGAATCCCATGGACCAAGGAGCCTGGTGGGCTGTGGTCCATAAGGTCGCAAAGAGTTGGGCACAGCTGAAGTGACTCAGCATGCACACATTGTTTTTATTATAGTATGAACAGAAGTGGAATTACTGTGTCCCTCAAACTTCAGGGCCCCTTACGCAGGCACAGGCCCCTTCTAAATAAATATTAACTTTTATTTTTAAGTTGATATTTGTAATTCTGTGTTCTTTTTCCTGAAGAGTGCTCCCAAGATTGAATAAGCTTCAGGCCCTACAACACCTGGATCTAGCCCTAAGGAGAGAGCCAATTATAAGCAACGAAATCTGAAGACATAAAAGGCAATAAGACATAGAACTAGATTCTGGAAGAGGAGGGAAAGGATGGGATCAGTTACATGTGGAAAAGAATCACCCCTTCAAAGAGGCTGGGGATGGGAGAGAGAATTGGAGAAGACACAAAGAAATGTTGAGAGAGTAGAGAGTTGGTTGGAGACCTTATGCTGAATAAATGACCTTGATTACAACAAGGCAAGTTTGGGAATAGGCAAGACAGATAAATACAGAGGACAAGGTAGTGTTGACAAAAATGGGCTGAAAACTCTTAGCCGTGGAGCCCCACCTGGATGTATGTGAAGGACCGTGAGAAGAAAACGAAAGTCTCCAGGGAGACTGAGCAAGTTCAATAAGAAGAAAGAGTGGGATAAGTCACAACCCATACAGAAGACTTTCAAACTCCTAGAATTTGAATGTGGAGTAATTCCCAGTGACAGCATATTCCATGCTACTCTCTTTAAGCATATCTGTAGAAAGTGGTAATCACACAGTCGTGCCTGACTCTTTGTGACCCCATGGACTGTAGCCCACCAGGCTCCTCTGTCCACGGGATTCTCCAGACAAGAATACTAGAGTGGGTTGCCATTCCCTTCTCCAGGGAATATCTGTAGGGCTGCTCTCAAATACCTTTATCAAGCCTTCCCTAGTCCCCTGAATTGAATTTAATCTCTCCCTTTCTCCAATTTTACAGTACCTTGCCTGTTCCAGTCGCCTGGAAAAGGGAATGGCAACACACTCCAGTATTCTTGCCTGGAGAATCCCATGGACAGAGAGCCTGGTGGGCTCCAGTCCATGGGGTCGCAAAGAGTCGGACACGATGGAGTGACTAAGACACTTGCCTGTTCCAGTACTTATTTCATTGGTGTTGCTTTGGTTATGATTAGCTGGTTGTATGTTTGTCTCCTCTACTAGATTGTGAACTTCTTGTCTTAAACATCTTCCTGTCTATATAGCCCAATCCTTGAGACACAGAAAGCATGCAGTAAGTGATCACGAGTGAACACGGCCTACTGGAAGTGAAAGCCTTGTAACACCTTCAGTTAAAGAGACTGCGGGTATCGTGAGAGAAGTGATCTAGTTTCACTGAGATCTCAGGGACGCTGTGAGAACCTCTCTTCCTCTCCCAGTGTCTGAAGTGTGCACACATCAGCCTGTGGCCACATAAAGCCCAGACAACCACAGGGCTCCCCACGAGGCACAGGAAATGGAGCCCATCCCTGTTGAGGTGAACAAGTGACTCATTATTCTGCTGCAGCCAACTCAGCCAGGAACTGTTCTAAGCTGAAATGTTCATAAGTTTGGGCTCTAGCTTAATATAAAACTCCTATCTTTGAGTTTTACTTACCAAAGCCCATCTCTTACCTGTATAGTAAGAGCTATCAGACCAAGGTGCAAACACTCTGAAATTGTATGAATTTGAAGTATACATGCATATGAATATTATTCTGGGGAGAAAGTCCAAAGCAGCCCTATCCCATAGAACTTTCTGCAGTGCTGGAAGTGTTCTGTATTTGCACTGTCCAGTACAGAAGCCGCTGGCCGTATGTGGCCATTGGGCACTTGAAAAATGATTGATGTGATTCAGAAACTGAAATTCACTTTGATTTAATTGAATTACAAGTTAACTTCAATTTAAATAGCCACACAGAGCTAGTGGCTACCATATTGAGCAACATAGTGCTAGACAATTCTATAATACCATGTATTAGCTCAGTCTGCTGCTGCTAAGTCGCTTCAGTCGTGTCTGACTCTTTGTGACCCCAGAGACGGCAGGCCACCATGCTCCCCCGTCCCTGGGATTCTCCAGGCAAAAACGCTGGAGTGGGTTGCCATTTCCTTCTCCAGTGCATGAAAGTGAAAAGTGAAAGTGAAATCGCTCAGTTGTGTCCGACTTCTAGCGACCCCAGGTACTGCAGCCCACCATGGGATTTGCCAGGCAAGAGTACTGGAGTGGGTTGCCATTGTCGCTTTTTAAAACTTGTCTATCCTTCTTTACCCTTGAAAGCAGCAGCCATCTGTTGCTAATTATCATATATTTGGTGCCTGACACAGACTCAGTGCCTAATAAATGTTTGTTAAACGAATGACCGAAAGACCAAATGTCACATTTTCTCAGAACTTAGTTTTCTTGTTCCTAAAATAAAGAGGATGTGCACTAAGATTGGAGAAGGAAATGGCAACCCACTCCAGTATTCTTGCCTAGAGATTCCCATGGACAGAGGAGCCTGGTGGGCTGCTGTCCATGGAGTTGCAGAGTTGGACATGACTGAAGTGACTTAGCAGCAGCAGCACTAAGATTTCTTCAAACTAAAAGCAAATAAACAACAACAACAAAACCCTAAGAATCTAGTAAGCAAATACTCACTCATTAAACAAATATCTATGGAAGTAGCCAAGTACTTCATCCTTATGGCAGCCTGATGCTTCCAAATAACTGAATTTTAGAAAAAGAAAGTAATTTGCTCAAGTGTGTTAGTCGCTCAGAGGTGTCTGACTGTTTGCAACCCCATAGGCTGTAGCCCACCAGACTCCTCTGTCCATGGAATTCTCCAGGCGAGAATACTGGAGCAGGTTACCATTTCCTTCTCCAACGGGTCTTCCCGATCTCGGGATCAAACACAGGTCTCCTGTGTTGCAGGCAGATTCTTTACCCTCTGAGCCACCAGGGAAGCCCCAAGGTGACACAGTAAATCTGAATCCAGATCTGTCTAGCTGTTTCCACTACACTTCAGCTTCTATGCAAACTATAAACATATATTTGTGCTGTGCTTAGTCACTAAGTTGTGCCCGACTCTTCACGACCCCATGGACTGTAGCCCGCCAGGTCCCTCTGTTCTTGGGGATTCTCCAGGAGGGTTGCCATACCCTCCTCCAGGGGATCTTCCCCACCAGGGATTGAACCCAGGTCTCCCACATTGCAAGCAGATTCTTTACCATTTGAGCCACCAGGCAAGCCCTAAATATAAACTTAGATAAATATAAAACAGCAAATAACTTAGCATTGAGAGGGCAGGGTGGCACAGCAATGTCAATGGAGTGAAATACAGATCTTCCTGTTAGGAAGATAATAGGTTCTACAGATAGATTCTGAGTGAGAACGGCCAGCTCTTTCAGAAAGACCACCTGGCTCTTGAGAAGGGGCACATGCTCCTCTGGAGAAGCTAATTAATCTAATGGGAAGAACTCCTGACCCCACTGATGCTGATGAAAGGAGGCAGGAGGGAAATCAGCCTGGGGTTTATTATAGTAAATCCCTAGAAACCTTTCAGAGCATTATCTTGCCTCTGTCATCAGCAAATGAAAGCTTCAAATAAAAAGATTCCTTCCTTATTCCATCCCCAGACACATTCTTACAAAATGTTCTTTTGGACTGTTTAAGGCTAATGAGTGAGAATATCTTTCTCAATCTAGGTATAACATCCTTTGACCCAGTAATTTTTCACATCTAAGCATTTATCCTAAAGAGCTACTTAAGCACATCAATCAAGATGTAGTTACCCAAGTGGTTACTAAAAACATCAAACATTTATGAGCCATTTGGAGAAGTCTGAACATTTCATAGTTGATGATATTATGGAATTATTGTTTCGTTTCTTAGGTGTGGCAATAGTATTGTTATTGCTATTCTAGTTTTTAAATGAACGTTCTCTTTTGGAGCTACTTACTGATGAAATAACAAAGACTTGGTTAAAATATTTATCACAACCCTTTTTACTTTATTCATTTATTTTTTAATGTTTGCTTGGCTTGTCTGGTCTTTAGTTGCAGCACGCAGGATCTCTGTTGCGTCGTAGGGGCTCTGTTGCTGAGGCACACGGAGTCTCCGCTTGTGGTCTGTGGGCTCCGGTGCACCCTGGTTCAGTTGTTGCAGCTCTCAGGCTTAGTTGCTCAGCAGCACATGGGATCATAGTTCCCTGACCAGGGATCAAACTCATGTCCCCTGCATTGCAAACTGGACTCTTAACCAGTGGACCACCAGTGAAGTCCCCCAGCTCTCTTTATGATAGCAAAATGCAAGGAAGGACCCAGTGTTAGAAGTGGGTGTATTAGGATGGCCAAAAATTTCGTTCAGATTTTGAAAAGCTGGTATGGAAAATCGAAACGAATTTTTTGGCCAACCTAAGAAAAGTTTTTGTCTATCCTCAGAATGAAATAATATGCACCCATTAAATCAAGTTGTGTGTATATGTCTGGAAGGATATACTAAAATGTTAACATTGGTGACTTTTCAAGCAGCTTCAGTTTTCTTTCTGTTTATATTTTCTGAAATAGTTTTATTGAACATGTTATTTATGTAATAAAACCAATTTAAAATTGATTTATAGATATTTAAGGTGGAGAGAGGTAAATGAGAGAATTTTGCAAAGAAATTTAAAGGACCAGTGAATGTGTGGCTGTTATTGTTTTTGTTTTTTCCCATCACAGAAAGATATCTGATCTAGGGCAGCTCAGAGGCTGACAGACTTTAGGCCCCAAGACAGATTAACCATTACAACTGATATTTTTGAAGTTGTACCTGCCGTTGGATGAATTCCCCCTCCCCAGACCAAGAGGAGTGACACTTCCCATGTTTTGACTTCAGGTTGTGGGCCTTAGACCTCTCCTTCTCTGGCTGACTTGCTGTTCGGTTGTTCATGAAGCTTTTGGTCTTCACTCTCTGCACAGCCACTACAGGCTAAATTGAGTCTCACCCTGCCCACGCTCCAGGGCTTCAAGGTGCTACTATTTCCAGGAGGAATTTATGGAAACACAGACTTGATTCTGTGTTTGGGTTTTGCCATAATCAATTAATGCATTCTATGACACTGAATAGCCCAAATGCTTAGAATCTATAGTCTTCTCCTTGGCTACATTTAGGTCTCATCTTGCACGATATGAAAAATTAAGTAGCAACAAACACAATCCTTCAGATCTAATGGGCCTAAGGGAAGAGGCCCTGGCTCACTCAAGACAAGTATATTTTTAATACCGACAAACATGCTTCTCCTGCTAAAAGCCTCAGGCTCCACTCAGATGATGAAATGAAACCCAGGAGGAGATGCTATGTTTGTGGTAGAAAACCAGAGGAGTGGTCAGGAGATTTGGGAGCCAATTCTGGCTTCCCTGGTCACTGTGCATGGAACATGTGGCCAGTCATGTCCCCTGAGTCTCCATTTCTATGTATGTTGGACAATTTTCATATTTTCATAATTCAAGCACCTACTTAGTCTCAACTATCTGTGAGCCACTTTGCCAGCTCAAAAGGAAATCAAGTGTCAAATAAAGTGTACCCCACCCCTGGTACAGGCCTGAAGGCAGTACCAACATGAATGCCACAAAAGCCAGACAGCGGGAAATAGGATGGTAAGTAGTGCTTTATTTTGGAAAGAGAGGCAGGGGTAGGGGAGAAAGAAAGACTGTCTCAACTGAGGAACTGAAATGTTTTCTACTTTCTAAATATAGCAGTTATATTATTTAGTTTCCCCTGGATTTCCAGGAAGTCCAGAGCTGGTCATAGTTGGGTGCTCCCAGAAGTAAACTCTGAGACAGAGATTCCAGTGCAAGCAGTTTATTTTGGAGGTGATCCCAGGAAGCACTGACAGAGGACTGGGGCAATCAGACAGGGAAGGGGAGCAGGTTACTATGCAGGCAACTACAGCTTATTCCCCTCCATGGAAGTCCGAGAACATTATGGAATATGCCTCCAAGTTATTGCAGCCATGGGGGAGGGCGCTGGTGTCTTCATTCACAAACTCCCCATTCACTTTTGGTCACAAGCTGCTTCCGGTGGCATTTACTCGGGCACTGCCAGCTTCTGTCATGCATGGCAGAACATGCTCCCCACGATAGAGGGTTGCAAATGCTCACAGATTTCTTAATTTCAGATATCCATGTTCTCTCCGTGATAGACTGTTAGCTTCCCACCCCTGGTCCACCTCAACCCCACCTGTTCTCCTTATTTCAAAAGAAGAATTTAAGTTGGGCATGTGGCTACCTAAGTAGAGAGAACTTTTTCAATTTTCCTCTCAGGTAAGTGTGGCCAAATAGCCTAGTTATGGACAATGGGGTGTACCTGGAAGGATGTACAGCACTTCCAAGTCTTGCCCTTGAAAGACAGACACTCTGCTACTCCGCTACCCCCACTCTCTGCTTCCCCCGGGAGGGGGTGCTGAGACCAGAGCAGCCAACCTGGACAGAGTGACAGAAGCCACGTGGTAATGACAGTGGAGACATTCCACTCAAGACTTTCCAGCTCTTGAAGTTATCTCCTGATTGCTATTTAAGAGACAAATACACTTCTTTCTAGTTTAAACATTATCTTTTGGAGTTTCTTTGTGGTATCAGCTTAGCCTATGCCCTAACCAACTACTCTCTTTCTCTCAGGACTTTAAATGTTTTCCTTTTTAGCCTTATTTTGTTATTCTTATTGGATAATGTCTTGCAGTAGGATTCCTGGCGTGCTACAGTCCCTGGGGTCGCCAAGTATCGGACATGATTGAGTGACTCGCTGAGGATTCTTTAATCCCTGCTGGCAAGAGGCAAGTAATTTTAAAAAAGAACAACTAAACCCCTGTGATATTTGCCATATCCATGGCTCCCAGTCATGCTTTCAGTCATCTCTTTATATATGGAAAGGTTCTGTCAAAGATAAATACAACTGGACATGACTGAAAGTGGTAAAAACAGATTTTATTCAGTAGCTACTTGACAGCACAGGAAATTCAGGGCCCTGATTTGTACAGAGGTGATGAAAGTGAAAGAGGAGAGTGAAAAGGTTGGCTTAAAGCTCAACATTCAGAAAACGAAGATCATGGCATCTGGTCCTATCACTTCATGGCAAATAGATGGGGAAACAGTGGAAACAGTGTCAGACTTTAATTTTGGGGGCTCCAAAATCACTGCAAATGGTGACTGCAGCCATGAAATTAAAAGATGCTTACTCCTTGGAAGGAAAGTTATGACCAACCTAGATAGCATATTGAGAAGCAGAGACATTACTTTGCCAACAAAGATCCGTCTAGTCAAGGCTATGGTTTTTCCTGTGGTCATGTATGGATATGAGAGTTGGACTGTGATGAAAGCTGAGTGGCAAAGAATTGATGCTTTTGAACTATGGTGTTGGAGAAGACTCTTGAGAGTCCCTTGGACTGCAAGGAGATCCAACCAGTCCATTCTAAAGGAAATCAGCCCTGGGATTTCTTTGGAAGGAATGATGCTAAAGCTGAAACTCCAGTACTTTGGCCACCTTATGCGAAGAGCTGACTCATTGGAAAAGACTTTGATGCTGGGAGGATTGGGAGCAGGAGGAGAAGGGGATGACAGAGGATGAGATGGCTGGATGGCATCACCAACTAGATGGACATAAGTTTGAGTGAACTCCAGGAGTTGGTGGTGGACAGGGAGGCCTGGCGTGCTGCAATTCATGGGGTTGCAAAGAGTCAGACACGACTGAGCGACTGAACTGAACTGAACTGAACTGATGGAGCATTTTAAAAGATGGAAGGAGAAGAAAGGTGGAGAGAGTGGGGCTCAAGTAAAAAGTTACAAAGGGTGACCAATGTACATATGATTAGCCCAGCTGTGTCTGATAGCTGGGATTCTACCTCCCACATAGATTGGGAGACAGAGACCCTCAGTTCAGTTCAGCTCAGTTGCTCTGTTGTGTCTGACTCTTTGCGACACCATGGACTGAAGCACGCCAGGCCTCCCTGTCCATCACCAACTCCTGGAAATTGCTCAAACTCATGTCCATTGAGTCGGTGATGCCATCCAACCATCTCATCCTCTGTCGTCCCCTTCTCCTCCCGCCTTCAATCTTTCCCCACATCAGAGTCTTTTCCAATGAGTCAGTTCTTCGCATCAGGTGGCCAAAGTATTGGAGTTTCAGCTTCAGCATCAGCCCTTCCAATGAATATTCAGGACTGATTTCATTTAGGATGGACTGGTTGGATCTCCTTGCAGTCCAAGGGACTCTCAAGAGTCTTTTCCAACACCACAGTTCAAAAGCATCAATTCTTTGGCAGTCAGCTTTCTTTATAGTCCAACTCTCATATCCACACATGACTACTGGAAAAACCAAAGCTTTGACGAGATAGACTGTTGTCGGCAGAGTAATGTCTCTGCTTTTTAATTATGCTATCTAGGTTGGTCATAGCTTTTCTTCCAAGGAGTAAGCTTCTTTTAATTTCATGGATGCAGTCACCATCTGCAATGATTTTCGAGCCCCAGACAATAAAGTCTGTCACTGTTTCCACTGTTTCCCCATTTATTTGCCATGAAGTGATGGGACCAGATGCCATGATCTTCATTTTCTGAATGTTGAGTTTTAAGCCAACTTTTTCACTCTCCTCTTTCACTTTCATTAAGAGGCTCTTTAGTTCTTCAGCTTCTGCCATAAGGGTAGTGTCATCTGCATATCTGAAGTTATTGATATTTCTCCCACCAGTCTTGATTCCAGCTTGTGCTTCATCCAGTCCAGTGTTTCTTATGATGTACTCTGCATATAAGTTAAATAAGCAGGGTGACAATATACAGCCTTGATGTACTCCTTTCCTGTTTGGAGTATGTTGTTCTTTCAGTCTGTTGTTTCATGTCCAGTTCTAACTGTTGCTTCTTGACCTGCATACAGATTTCTCAGGAGGCAGGTCAGGTTATCTGGTATTCCAAGCTGTTTAAGAATTTTCCACAGTTTGCTGTGATCCATATAGTCAAAGGCTTTGGCATAGTCAATAAGGGCAGGAGTAGATGTTTTTCTGGAACTCTCTTGTTCTTTTGATGATCCAGCAGATGTTGGCAATTTGATCTCTGGTTCCTCCACATTTTCTAAATCCAGCTTGAACACAGAGACCCTAATCCTTTTTATTTCATTCTTTTTAAATATTTGTTTATTTATTTGACTGTGTCAGGTCCTAGTCACAGCACATGGGTTCTTCAATCTTCCTTGCGGCATGTAGGATGTTTAGTTGTAGCATGTGGGATATTTTAGTGGTAGTATACGAACTCTTATTTGCAGCATGTGGGGTCTAGTTCCCTGACCAGGTATGGAACTGGGTCCCCTGCATTGAGAGCTTGGAGTCTTAGTCACTGGACTACCAGGGAAGTCTCAAGGAACTATCTATCCCTCTTGATGATAAAAACATTCTTGAAAAAGATACTCCTGACTTGTAGCAGATTTATAAACATCTCAAAGGGACAGGAAAAGGATTCACAATAGTGTGTCCTCTCTCATAAATGCTCTATGGAGAGATCAGAGGTCTTTTTTCAGGTGTTGGCTAGAACAGACCATACATTCCTTTGATAGCCCTGAGCTTTTTCAAACAGGCGCTTGGAAGGGAGCTGGATTGTCCCAGCCTTAGACTGATAGAAGCCATGTTTTTGCATTTCTCAGTTCCCACATTATGAATCCCACCTCCTCAATATAGGAGTCAGAACTTACATGTCCAGACTCCCTTGCAGCTAGGGTACAGGCCCTTGACCAAGTTCTTCCACATTCTTAGATACTAACACATGAATAACATGATGAGGAGGGCAGGCTCAGGGAAAATGATCTTCAGGCAAGCACAGTGGTGAAGAATTGGAGTTTGAGGGCAGTGAAGCTGATGTCTCTGAGGGGATGTGTGAGACTGGGTCTGAGAATGTGTAAGTACTGCATATGGAACTGCTTGCTGCTCCTCGAGACAACTGCCTCCACCAGGATGAAGGACTTGCTGAGGGGGATGCTGACAGGAGCAGGAAGCAAGGAAAGCACAGATCCATTCTCCCTTCTCCAGCCTTTCTGATGCCTTCAAGCAACTCCTACCACACTGTAGGCAAAAGAGGAATGTATTCTGTAGTTGCAGTGCCCCAAGCAGAATACATAGAAGGGTGGATTTGAAACAGAGAAACAATAGCTTAATAATCAGCAAGAATCTTAAAAACAAAAGTGTTCAATATTCTTAGGCATATGTCATTTCTTGCAATGGAATAAACCCTTTGTTTGTTACCTTTATTTGTCTCTTTTCTTCTTGTCCTCTTCTTTCTTCCTAAATGATCTCCTCCATGGCTTCAATTACAGTCTCCATGACATTATCCCTAAATTCTATTTCCAGAGCAGGTCTCTTGTCTGCACTGCAGCTTTATATATTTGATTGTCTTCTCAGTATCTTCTCCCTTTTGTCTCCTAGGTTCCTCAAACTTAACATACCCAATCTCTTGGTCTTTCCCTGGAGCCTGCTGTGTTCCCTAGTTCCATGAATGTACCACCATCCCTCCCCCCATTTCATGGTAACACCAGAGAGTGACTCTTGACACCTCTCGTCTTCCTCCTTTTTCATATCCATTTAGTATCAAGTTCATTGGGTGTACTTCCTCAATACTTTTGAATGTCTTCACTTCTCTCCATATCCACTACACCTACCCTGGTCCAAGGCCACCATCTTCTCTCATCTGAGCTGTGTCAATGGCCTCCTAAATAACTCCTTGCATCCACTTTTTAAAAAAATTTATTTATTTGGCTGTGCTGAGTTTTAGTTACAGCACACAGGCTCTTCAATCTTTGTTGCAGCATATGGGATCTGTAGTTGCTGCAATGAAACTCTTAGTTGCATTATATGACCCTTACTTGCAGCATGTGGAATCTAGTTCCCTGACCAGGGATTGAACCAGGATCAGACACCCTGTATTGGGAGCACAGAGTCTTAGCCACCGGACCAGCAGGGAAGTCCCTCCTTGCATTCACTTTTGCTCCCCACCAGTGCAGTCTTCTTAGTTATCTTTAAAAATCTGATCATAACACTGCTAGATTTAAAATCCTTCACTGGTTTCCCTTTACTTTTAGGATAAAGTCCAGACTCTTGTCCATGGCTTGCAGTCCGAGAGTACCTACCTTCCTAAACCATTTTACAATCCTTTCCTTCTCATCATGTTGTACTAGGCCATCCATGGATCTGTTTTCAATTATTTCAGAGTTGCATCTTTGTCCTGCCTCAGGACATTTGTACATGTCTTTCTTTCTGCCCAGGTTTCTCTTCCCATCTCCTGGGTCCTTCACCTAACCACCTTTCCACTTATCCTTCAAATTTCAGCTTAAATATCACTCCCTCAGGAAAGCCTTCCCTGATTTAACTACTGTCACTGACACCTGGGCTAGGTAAGTCCTGCTTTCATGAACTCTAATAGTACCCTGTAATACTCTTTGGTGTTTATCACCTTTATAATTGTTTATTTATACAATCAATTGTTTAATATGTCTTCTCAGTATACTTAAACTCCATGAGGAGAATGTCTGTCTTATTCATTGCTATAGTCCAAGCACACGTCATTCATCCATCCTAGCACATACGCCACAGTGTTAGTCATATGGTGGGGCTTCCCGGTGGCACTAGTGGTAAAGAACCCGCCAGCCAGTGCAGGAGACATAAGAGATGCAGCTTTGATCCCTGGGTTGGGAAGATCCCCTGGAGAAGGGCATGACAACAGACTCCAGTATTCTTGCCTGGAGAATCCCATTGGACAGAGGAGCCTAGTGGACTACATTCCATAGGGTTACATAGAGTTGGACACAACTGAAGCGACTAGCACGCAGGCATATAGTGCTGCTAAGTCGCTTCAGTCGTGCCCGACTCTGTGCGACCCCATAACGACAGCCCGCCAGGCTCCCCCGTCCCTGGGATTCTCCAGGCAAGAACGCTGGAGTGGGTTGCCATTTCCTTCTCCAGTGCATGAAAGTGAAAAGTGAAAGTGAAGTCGCTCAGTCGAGTCCGACTCTTAGCAACCCCATGGACTGCAGCCTACCAGGCTCTTCCGCCCATGGGATTTTCCAGGCAAGAGTCCTGGAGTGGGGTGCCACTGCCTTCTCCAAGGCATATAGTACTACTCAGTAAATGTTTGATGAATAAATGAGTAAGTGATAAGAAAGCTATTCTGAGAGACAACATAGCTTAGTAGGAATCACACTGGACTAAGAGCCATAAGACCCAGGTTCTAATCGTGGTTTCATCATTTCCCAGGTAGTTTTCAGCAATTATAAATGTCATTCAGCTTCAGTGTCTTCATCTTTAAAACAAAGAGACAGTGAATGGTCTCAGAGATTTCTCCAGTTTCCAAATGCAGTAGTACTTTCCTAGTGGTGATGCCAGTGGGCATGTGAAAGGGTGTCATTGTGACTACAATTCTGGAAAGGAAGCACAACATCTTTGCCCAGGTTTCCCGATTCACCCTGCCCAGGTCCTCCCCATCTCGCCACTCTTGGTTTGATTACAGAGTAAATATCCCTGTCATCACCACCAAACTGACAGTTGACCCATCTGTTTGGCAGATTAAGAAATAAGAGAAGTTAAGGTGTGTCAGGCTTCTGGCAAAGACAGGAAACTGACTCCCCTGAAAACAGCTTTCCCTCTCAGGCTGGAGAATTAGAGCCAATTTAGTACAAACATCCGAACTTTCCGATACCCTAGCTCTTCCACTTCCACTTTGCACTCCCACGCGGGAAGGTCTGCTCAGCGGGGAGTGGGGGCTGGTGCTGAGGGCAGAAGCAGCACAAACCCCAGGCTCCCTCACAGCAGGCGCTCTGGGATGGGTTTGGGCCCGCTTGCGTGTGGGTGTGTCAGGCATTCTGGGAATTCATGTCAAACAGAATCACTTCTCTACAACAGGAAGGCCTGAATCACAAGATACTGACAAGCTGTCTGGTTTCCCCACCCTACTCCTTGCAC